>UELV01105681.1:0-33515 GCA_900490015.1 Megastigmus stigmatizans
AAGAAAACAGAAACTAATTGTGTCGACATTAATAAGTCTGAACTATTTTTAAGAAAAAGTGTTGCAGCTATAGGCTTTGCTTTTGTCGACTCTAGAGTAATAATTATTTTATGGACGCGATCAAACTAGCCGCACATCATGGAGGATAGCCGCGTATCTTTATGTGCCTAAGAAGCTATTTCGTGTACTGACACATAACCGATGGGTATACCAACCGATATCATATGAGAAAATAGTGTCAGTGTGAAATAGTTTCTTAGCTCATAAAGACATAGCTATTTTTGTGCGCGCAGGTAAGTTTGTCCATCGTATTACTATGTATATTACCAGTTATTGGTATATAGAAGCGGAATGAACTAGATTGGCGTCTATGTTTGAGTAATATTCACAAATTTCCGAGCGAAATTGCAGTTACGTGTTTTTTTTGAATGAAATGGAAATTGAAAGATATTTCATAGTTTACGAGTTCACGTTTCCGTAGTAAATCTTTTTCGAGTTCGTTACCTTTTTTTGTTCATGCATATTTCAATGGTATAAGTTTTATACGATCCCTTTTCGTGGGAAGCTCTTTTGTATCAAGAAAATAATTCTATGTATGCAAGATTCATTAGGTCATAAACGTGAATAATTTCCGTTGATATAAGCTACCAATATGATAGTCTTGCGTTATTGATGCAGATAAATAAAAAGCAGAGAATTAAAATGCTGCAATCCATGGAAATTTTAGCGAAGTTGTTATAAAAGTCGATTATTTTACTGCCAATCATTTTCTGAACAAAATTATGAAAAGCGCTTTGAGTTATTATTTTAAGAATAATCAAATCTCTTAATATGAATAAATTAAAATCATTTCCAGTCCTATATATTATTTATTGTATTTTGTTATAATTATTATTATAAAAATGATATGTATAACAATAATTTCATCCTGAAAATTTGTCAACGAGAACTGAATTTCGATTAATATATTTTTTATATAGATGATAAACATACGATAAGCTACTGTTTCATATCTTCATATTTAAAGTATAAAATAAGTATCTGCCAGTTAATTAATCGCACCAATATTAATCATTTATTCAGATTTTCAATTATTAAATTTATTACCACCAGCAATCGTCATTATTCATTATATATACTTTTATTTTTGTTTACTGACAGAAAAAATGAACGTTTTATTTAGTTTATCATTATTTACTCGGACCCTTTGTTCTCTAGTAATTATATATAAAATACTTTGTTTAAAAAAAAAAGGTAATACAAGCAATAAAAAATAGGTTTTCCATTATTATTATAAATTAAAAAGAGATTTATTAAATACGCGATATTTTTTATAACCTGTTTCTCAACTTTAAGAAGCTTCTTCTTTGAGTAAGGAAATGTAGGCTGCAGACATGTCAGTACGAGTGAAACATTTTTTTGGGGACAGATTTCATCCCCAGAACATAATTAAACGCAACAAACAGCATTATCTCACAAGTTTTTGAATTAAGCACCTCAAGTCAAAGTAATTCCGTGACTGACTCGATTATTTACCCTTTTGCAGCAGCAGCAGCAGCAGCAGCAGCAGCAGCAGCAGCGATGGGGGGATTTCAAGTTAGAGTACACAACGGGAATGCATTTAGTTTGAGAGAAGCATAAATTTCGTGTCCCGGGGAATGCGCCTCGTGCTTCCGGGTGATGATAATTTCAAGATGATCGAGTTACTGTCTTCGTTCTCCGGGAAACTTACCTTTTGTCTCGCGCGGAGCGCCCTTGTAAATTTCTAATGAGACACCGGATCTTACAGCTTTACTATATAAAAAGGCATCTCTGAACCTGAGGTAAGCAATATCAAAATCTTTGCTTTTGTTAAGTTCAAACGTCATTGTTCGTATCTTACCGCGGAGACATTATTTAGTTTAATTTGAGAATCACTTTGAGCTTTTTATTTTCTTCGCTTGTTACTTTCTCTCGCATGATAGTTTCCTCAGGAAAATGTATTTTTAATTGGGATTTTTGTGGCAAGCATCCTACTTGAATTGAAAAATGATTATTACTACTTTCTCATCGACAGAGCTCAATCAATTTCTATTGATTCGATTGAAATATTTTATTGGCTGTTCTAGTGTCAGCCACAGCTCGACGGGTATAATCGCTTACATCACAGCTCAACGTATCCTTACATCCTCGCATGCACACTCGCATTTGTACAGCAGTTGTTCTCTTAAGCCTCGGGGATACGCATGACAGCCTCTTCCTCAAACTTTCTAGACGTGCTCACTGATTCTCCCAGCGTCGATCACTTACTTTCCTTTAAAAGTTGTGCGCGAAAAGTTGACCTTCTAGGGACAGAGAACCAGAGGGGTAAACTCGAGAGTATCAGATCGTGTGCATTCACCAATGAAATTTATGAGTGGAGCGTGGCGAGTGCCGCGTGCGATCGAAGCTAATTACATGCCGACGAGAAGGGGGGAGTGCGAAGGAGGAAGAGGGAGAGAGATCGAGACGTCGGAGTTGGAGTTTGTAGTATCTCGCTTGAGTCTAAGCGACTCGCTGATATACAATCGATAGAGCTTAATGGAGTCAGTGATTGCGCCGTGTAAGTGTCGCGTGTATATGATTTGCCCATGATTTAGTGGAACTCTCGAGATTATAATTTCAGAAAGCAGTTAACAAATTGCTTTTTTTCTGAATGATGTTAAAAAAATTACTAAGTTAGTGCTGATTACTAATGATTTTTTTTTATACTTTAAATTGTTATCGTTAATTGTATAGAGTAAAATAGGATATTGGTAAAAAAAAATATTATTTATTCAATGTTGTGCAAAGAATTGTGCTCATTTTTAATAAGGAGTAAAATATGTTTTTTACATATACAGGTTCAGTGTTCTATTCCAGTGTTTTATAAAATGGAATTCCATGTTTCACTTATACAGCAATTCATCATTGTACATTCACTCACAGAAAACGAATTCTTGTTTTTACTACTCTCCGAAATATTCCATTCACAATAAAATGGAATTAAAAGCTAATCATGAAAAAAATATAGTTTTATATAAAAGAAGATGAAACATTGATAGTGGTATAGATATTTTGATTGTAACAATATTTTGGAATAATTATTGATGTGTATACATAATTCCGGTAATAAATTGATGACATTCAGCTTTTACTGCCATATCAGAGTGAATTGAATAACTTTTTTTAGATCCTTCTAAAAATACAAGTATCTAGTTTTGTGATTGAATTTTTATTGAAAATATTAAAATTAGGATAAATTCATAATTTTCGAGATAAAAATAAAAACGATATTCTGATGAATAACTATGAATTTTTAAGAACGCAGAAGAAAACGTTAAGATCGTTACAGTTTAATGGATAGAAACAAGAAGTGGGTTAAGTTATTTTTGTAAATAAATTAATTATATTCTTTCATTGTTTTAGTGTTGCTTTTAATGTAGCATATTGAAATTGCCTTTCATGATAAAAATTGTTTAATATTGAAATATTCTCATTTTTGAGATGATTTGAATAAAAGTAAAGTACAATATTTGATGAATTATTCACGGGTGGAAAGTTACCCAACCTTATTCAAGACTATGATTCAGCACTAAATATTACATGAAAAGTACCATCGAATACGCTGAAAGAAATTTTATCGTATTTTTAGGCCATTTTCGGCTGAATATCAATGGATTATTCCTGAAAGTTATAAATTTACAACGCACAGCTTATAAGTCTTGCGGTATATATATTACGGCATAAAAACGCAATAACAACATAATGAAATTACTCAGCTATAAGAATTTATCGTTTGCACCGCAGCTATAGCCTTTACATATTTATTCCCAAGCATTCTCAATCTCTTTTAAGACCAAGAGGACCAAATGATGAATTCCTATTAGATTATAAAAATAACGTTTGGGCGAAAAAGAATATAACGGACTGGACCTATTATTGTTTTCCGTGAACTTTCAGTCACGAAGTATTTCAATAATAAAAACTCAATACGAGTGGATCGATGAGAAATGGCAGGGAGAGTCCGCGAGAGTTTTCCCCCTGAAGGGACAAAATAACTTTTATTTGTTTTTCACTCTCTCGAGTTTTTAAAGAATCCCGAAAAGTCTTTTGATTGAGAAAATAGTAGAGAAGTGTCTTGATTGTATTCCAGGTACTAGCCTAAGGACTCAATTCGTACGCTTAATGCGAGCGTCGCGTCGCGATCAGCCCCTCCCTCCCTTAACCTTTTCTCTGTCTAGACGCAAAAAAGAGAGATATAAAAGTTAAGGGGGAGTGTATTAAAGAAAAAGGAGTAAGCGAAAGAGAATGGAGAACAACAAAAAGAATCGCGAAATCGAGCAATAGAACTGCATCGACCGTGGCTGGCAATAATAAAATCGGTTTTCGCTTAGCGCTCTTTTCCCCAACGAACCTTTATTAAATCCGTAATATCACCTTTCGCTTTTCACCAGCTCGTTCCTTATTTTTTTTTCTCCTTACTCTGTATACCCTTCCCTTTTTTTTTGTTTTGTTCGCGGCTAAGAAAATCGCTTCCTATATCGGACTTCTCGTGAGCTTATTTTTTTATCCCGCGCGTGAATAATGAAATATTCATTCTGCTACATCGTTTTGTAGGTGCTGCAATAGCACTGCTGCTTTGCTCTCCCCTCTGTGGCCTCTTGTTTATCGACTCGCTTATTTATGGCAGAGTATTTAGCTCTCTTAGGTCAACGACATTTGTACAATATTTTGGCGTCAAATTAATTTTCTCGCTTAAGAAAGACAATATGTGCAACAATTACATGCGCGACGATCATAAACAGGTTAAAATGTCATTATCTTTTATTTAATTAGCTCCTATTTTATCCCTAGATCGTATTAATGTTTTAATGTTAAGTCTGCAAACTCTCTTGACCCAAGTCTTAAAATATATAATCAATTAATATTTCAGAATTCAGTTTTAAATTTTCAATATCGTAATCGATATTCTCATTCATTAAATAATGCCTTAATTGATTTTAAAATCATTGTGCATTACGCTGTTTTATTCTGATATTTGTAATTCATTAGATTACTGCACTGAAATTTTAATGCACTCGGGTAATGAATGGCTCCTACCCTTACTACATTAATCACTGTACAGAGATTGACAATTTCGCAATTAACGCAGCTGCAAAAACTATCGTAAAAGAAAATTAATTTAGGAAAAGTGCGAAATTTAATTTATCAAGCCATACCGGCGTATTTGTTGAATGCGACGATAAAATTCAGAAAACTCTACCTTACTATATCAATTTAAATTTTGAATTATTGCTAAGTTTACAAAATCAATTAAAAATAACTTTAGTCTAATAAACATTTATCATCCAGGAAAAGTTTTCTCTGTATAATTACTATTTAAAAATATTATTTCATTAAATTTTTTAACTTCCACGGTTAAGAAAAACGATTGAGAGAATAGTCATACTAAAGGGTATTATATAATAAAAAGTATTTATAAGATTTACATGATCGAAAGTGACACTGCATGCGTAATTTGATTCTAACACATCAAAGGATGAAAATTACATGAAAAGTTGGATTGATCATGGGGGGAAAAAGGTAGAGAACAGTAAGAAATAGAGATGACAGATCCCTCGGCTCTCATCTGTCATTTACACATGGAGAAGCACGAATTAGTCGCGTGATACGCGTGCGTGCGACACTTTCCAGTGGTGGAATTAAAAACTTGCCATCACATTAGAAAGTTGAGTAGAAATTAGCTTTCTGCTAAAGAAACATTACGATAATCCTATTTTACGCGTACGCTATTATATGATAATTTAACGCTTCCTCATATAGGAAGCTTTGTAATGAAAAAAATTTTATTTTCAAAAAACGTTTTAGGAATATTTCAAATGTTTATGCATAAAAATAATCAATTTGGGGTGTATGTGTGTCTATTCACATATTTTATGAATGACTTAACCAATATTTATGTTGTACAACTCATTTTCTTCGTTTTTATTGTTGTGTAGCCGATAAGAATAATATTTTTATTCGATGATTTTTCTTGCATCAAAAAGAGCTTTTAATGGCCAATATACATTTTCACATGTTTTATGAGGTACTTTTCATCATTCTGTTGTTATTTGTGAAAATGTTGAGGTTTGGTTGTATGCTATTTTGTGAAAAATAATTATTGAAATTTAATATGAATTGTCATCGATTTTTTCATTGTTGATTATGTTTAAATGTAAATGTTTATTGCAGGTAGACTAAATTTAGATTACAAATTAAGCTGTCCATATTTATCCATAGCAATTCATATTGTTATTTAAGATTGGCGATGTTTCTGTATCAATTAAGTTGCAAAATAAGTCTTTTACCACTTTTTTATTATACATCTCATTAACTCTAATAATTGGCAAGTGATGCAAAGCTAATATTTTAAAGGAGCAGAATAATTTCGATTATCTGCAAGAGTTAATTGTGCACATAGAGTAAATGCGGAACTCTCTTTTTCATTATGTTCTGTGCTTAAGTTGGGGCTTTCGCTACATTAATTATGGTAGTCAAACATTTTGTAAGCGTGGATTTCGTCAGACATGTAGAGCGCTAATCGCTTCCAATCGCTAACTGGTTTAACATCGGATTGAGCGCGCGGAAGAGCGAAGTTCTGAAGCGAGGCAAAAGCTGCTGCTGTTTCCAGGCTTTACTTTTGCCGCTAAATGCAAGCGATTAGATAAAGCAGATAATATCTCAATTATTCCAAGTATTGAAATTAATTCTTTATAAATATTAAAAGTTAACTTTGAATTGTTTACGGGATGTTTAAACAACTTTTCATGAATATTATAAAGAACGAGCATTGAAAATAAACGAAATGCTGTGTATTAAATTTTGTACCGTATTAATATTTCTGACTCTTATAATCATAAACTGTGAAACTAGATTCCCTCTTTAATAGTATGAATTCAAAATTAATTGATTTTTGTCCCACACATAGTTTATAAAACAAATACGTACCTAAAATAAAATTATATTATATTAGTATATACATATTATTTTGCTTCTATACATTCTATTAATTTTATATCACTTGTATTATAAAAACGGATACTCAACTTCACAATTAATTTACGTTTATAAAATATTTTAACTTCAATGATGCTTTTTAAATAATATGCAGAAAAGTATAAAAAACTAATAAATATTAAGCATTTAATGCGCTTGCATAGTATAATCATTTCACGAGAAATTGCGAAAATAAAAAAAGGTTAAATTAAATTTTTCTTATCGTGATGTACAAACAACGAGAATGTGATGCACTTGATTATGACGGTGCATCATTATAGTTTGATAAGAATAAGCGGACGCGAAGCGAGTCAAGATTAAATTAATTTTTTTCTTGTTACAACCGACGAAAAAAGAAATATTTATACGTACATATGTATATATCTGTATGTGGTTGAATGTATAAAAAGGCTCGCAAAAAACACGATACTTTTATTACGGCACTTTCGCGTGCAACAATTTCTGGCTCCCCCAAGAGAGTCGGAAGTAGAATACCGGTGTGGATTCAATTTGACGCTGTGCATTATATGTTTTTTGTTCTTTCCTCCTCTTCCTTTTCTTTTGCGGGTGTTATACGAGAATTTTAAGAACATCATGCTATTTAAATGAAAAGAAAAAAATTAAAAATTTTGTTTGATTAAGATTGATTTATAGATGCAGCATTTGATATTTAAACTTCCAATTCTAAAGTAATGTTCTCGTTTTACGTTCATTAGCGCTTATAAAGTATAATAAGTGAAGTAATTTATACAAATGTTTAAATACAGTTTTGTAGTAGTTTTGTACCTTAACTTTAGCTGACTATACTGTTCTTAACGCAAGTTCTGAAATTTAAATATATTAGGAAGCAAAAATCTATTTTTGATCTTGACTTGTCTGCATAAATGAATCTAAAAAGACTTATGATGTTAATTTATTTATAAGGATGGTTAATCCTGGCAATTAAAAAAATATTTTTATTTCAAAATATAAAAATTAATATTTTTTTTATGAAATAGGTATTGATTCACCATCCAGAAATATTCGGATGACCGAGTCTCCAGAATTATTTTAAGAATAGTAGAAGGGATATGATGCATATTTTTTCTTCTGGAGCGCATAACAATTAAAGTGTTATATAAAGAGTTAACTCGCCAGTGCCTTGCTACTACAAATAACGAAAAATACAGAACAATTTCAAGAATACAAATTAAATTCATCATTTTCTATATGCCCCGTTCTTTTATAAAAAAAAAAAAAAAAACATTTAATTAATCTGTTCTGTTTTACAGCGAACACTAGACGCATGACGACAACAAATTTTCTCTCAAACGATTAACTCTTAAGAAAACGACGAGTAAAACGGGGGTATAATGCTCCGACTTGGCTTTGCGCATCGATTAATTGTTATTGCAATTCGACCGAGTACGAGTCGCGTCAGTCGAGCGAGTGTATCGCGATATTATTTCCTCGAGTCGTGGTGTGCAGAGCAACGTTAACAAGGCCATCTCACAAGTAAATCGGGAAGAGTAGATTTCCGCAGGGCAGTATATGCATAGCCACCTATATGTATATATATATATACATACATATATATGTATATATATATATATATATGTAGGCTTCAAGCGCGACTCGTATAACTTGGAAGTTAATCGAGCGCGCTGTTTCTCCGTAGGGAACCTCGACGCGGTGCCCGTCGAATTAGCGCTGTATCTCTTCTCTCTCTCTCTCTCTCTCTCTCTCTCAGTTGCCGCGCTACCGAGAACCAGGGAAACTCTCCTCGTCCCCGTGTGATTTAATGGAAAGTGAGGCAATCTCGACGTTTGCGGGAATTATTATTGCTTGCCTATAGTATGTATGGGCGACGTCGACGCGTGTGTGAGACCGAGCGAGTGGGATTGTAACGCGGGACGTAAACATTCGCTACCGTCAACTCCTTACCTATTACATATATGTATGCTGTGCAAGCATGTACATACACGGATCTCTGCGGAGAGAATGTAGATACCGCAGCGAGCGAGTCCTGAACTTGCTCTTAGAACTTGCGGTATTAGAGAGTAAAAAATGGTAATTTCAAATTTCTGGTCTTTCTATATTGTGATATATTCAGTTCCTTGGGATTTATTGGAACGTTAACCCGAAATTCTGCTTAAAGTCTCATTTATCCTTTAGGTGTACTTTTATTTAGTATTACAATATTATTTTGACGGGTTGAGTAAGTTTTACAATATTAAAAAGTAACAATTATTATTATCAAATATTTCAAAAAAGTTATTTTTAAAATCATTTCAGGGTATACAGAAAATAAATTTTACAGTATTTTATTGTTATTTTAGTCATTTTATTAATATAATCTATTCTGTATTTATAAAAAAATCGCTTAAAAGATTTAGTATTTTGATAAATTTTATCAGTGTTTTCGATTTATTTATTTAGAATTTAATAAAATTTTTAGATTTATTTACTTTTTAATATTTAGATTAAAATATTTTAAATTGCTGCTGCTAAATATATTTTACGTTTAATCCAATTTAACAAAAATGATGTCCACGAAGTTTTTCGCTCGACTTTCAGGTATATAGGGCGAAGTTTCTCGGTACTAAAGTAAGAGATTGAAGTGGATTAGCTTGGAAAGCGAACTTCATTTTCATGCGGAAACTCCATAGTTTTTGCCTTCAACATGTGACTCTGTGCCGCATTGTGTTCTGGTAAAGGACACCCTGACGAAGTTTCGGTTTCAACGTTTTGATACCCAGATTTTTGATGGCGTATTTTTTTTTTTTTACAATTTTATCATTTTTCATGGATTTTATGGGCAAGCGTCTCACAGACTTACGTATATTAAACAAATTTTGAATTAGGCACCTACCTTGACTGTTAATATTGCCAGATTTTTTTTTAATTTTAAGACACTTAAAAGGAATTGAAAAATTAAGGATACAAAGGATAATATGCGTAAATCAACGTGAGAAAATTTTTAACAGGCACAGTATACTATTTTGTAATAACTGTATTACGCTTATCTCACAGCATAACGATCTTCATGTAGAACGTCTTATAACAGATTAAACCTACCATAATATTTTGCGCTTAAGTTTGTGTGCAAATTTAATGGAAACATACTCGCTTACATTTGTCATTTAGTTTTAAGATTAGCTTAACGTAACTAAAATACTTTTCCGGTATTTATTTAATTTTTTCTAAATCTCACAAAGTGTCGTGTATGTACCTCGTAGGTTATTTTCGTAGTTTAATAAAACACATAAATGATGAATGAGAATGCCATGCTTCTTAAGTGCTTTTTTACATTTAGATTACAGTTTTTGTCGCGTCTGGGCTGAATTTAAAAATGGAATTTTGAATTAAAAATGCTATTTTGATACAAAAAATAGTCGTATATATATGGAATAGAACTTCCAAGGAAAGAAAAAGTTAAATAGGTACACAATTATTTAAAAAGCCACGGTCGTATTATTATTTCGTGTTCACTGAATCAGAATTTTTATTTTAAATATTTAAAAAAATTTACATTAGAGGAAGCAGTATCGCCCCCCCCCCTCCCCGGGCTGTTTGATCTTTTTCTCTGTTATAACTAAAAAAACAATAAAACATATAAGCGGCATCTTGCACAGAATGCTTAATATCATCGAGCACTACGCTGGCCAAGTCCGAATATTAATCAAAATTATAAACAAAGGCAGATATGATTATAATTATAATTTTGAGGTTAACTTTCCTTGTGTATACACTTCTAACTAGTTTGAATTAATTGAAAATACGAAAAACCAGTTTGACTTCACCTAGCAGAGGATGATTTATTATATCGAGCACTATGCCGCTCAAGTCCAAGTATTAGTTTTCATTGTAAATAAAAAAAGATATCAGCGAAAGAAAAAGTACGTTTATAGCTACGACATCCACTTAACACATTTTACGAGGTTTATCAGAAATCACGCCGAAAAAGGTAAATATTCTATTTGTAAGGGTTACTTTCACTATATATTCAGCACAAACATCGAATGCTCAAAAGTTAAAAAAAGTGTTCAGAATTAACACTTTTTTTTCTCACTCCATTCACTCAGACCTGGTCTTATAATTATATTACATATATTCTTGAGCCTCTACTCGAACTGCTCGAGCGCACTAATCTACTTTGACTTCTTAACTTCTTTTCCTATGGCGTTATCCGGAGCATACAGGTTTCACTTGTTAAATTAGTTTTGGCCACGGCCCCATATTACTCGTATGTGTATATGTATGTCTAGCGCACTCGCGGGGTCAGCACTTTAAATTGCATTGAATAATTTAACAAACGAATTCGCGCTGCAAGAATATCCAAGTGTGCTGAGCGGCGGAGTTGATGCTGCACGCGATTACGATGCGCTATGAATCACAAATTCTGAAATAATAAGCGAATTCCTCGTTTTACCCACCGTCCCAACGTCTTTCACGCTTTACGCCCTGAATACAATTCTCATCTGTTATCCTTTTAGAAATTAAACATACGGACTCTCTGATTTTTATAGCTTTATGCAAAGGACGGGCAAATAATACGTGGAAATACGTGCTGTTGCAGTTTCGAAATAATTATTTGCCTATATATTTTACTTTGATGAAAGTCTATTACATTATTTTGAATTACAGAGTAGAAATTAGGCTCATTTAAATAAATTAAGTTAAATACATAAAAATGACTGCGCACATTGATTAATTTAGTTAATTACTGTAAATGAAGAACCTAATACAATTGAGAGTTATACTGATAAAGATAGGTTATTGATTTATAAATAAATGGAACTACGACGTACATATTTGTTTTTAAATTTATAGAAATTTTTTGATGAGTTATTTTCAAAATATGCCACCAGTTTTTTATTTTATTTATTATGTTTTCTAAAAGCGTTCATAAGTTTGTCATAATAAGACTAAGATATTTTATTCGCTGTCGCTCAATAATTTTCTTTTTTACGACATGCAGGACGAAGGTCGCTGACCTACACTTTGCATTTTAAAATTTCATTTTAAATGACCTATATTCATTTTAATTAGTGATTAAAATTCTGCTATATTTATAAGTGAATTTTACAGTGCGTTTATTTAATGCAAATAATGCAGGTATAATCTACATATGCATATTTTAGTACATTAAAGCCTATTTATAATGAATCTTTGATAATATAATAAAGACTCCGTCAATAAATGATTCATTAAAGATTAATCACTGAACTTAATCTGTCTTCGTAATTTGTTTTTACGTGCCACTGTAAATTACAGAAAAAACATACACAGATATAATCGGGATAGTTTCCGAGTATAATGCCGGGGTGGCTAATTAAGTATACATGAGGTCTGCTTGCATGACCGAAATTGCACAAAATTGGGTCGAACAAATTGTCCCCGTTGAATCCCAAATCATCCTTCCAGAACCGCAAAATTTAAACGAGCCGTAATCTTTTAAATGAATATCGGGGGTCTGATACTGCAGTATGGTCTAAAAATTTACTACATTCCACACGAGTACATCCCACAGTCAAGATGCTCGAGTGCAAGTGAAACTTCAAGAGTTATAACCTTAACTTTTGATTAAAATATCTTGTCTAATAAAATCTACAGAGCATTTTGCTGCAGGAATTTTGTTAATGAATTAGTCGCTGATCTTTAGAGATACGTATGAAATTTAGTCTGAATATCTATTCAATATCTAACTAGCTCGGTTTTCTTGTATTAAAGTTAGTCTCTTTTGTATCGTATTTTATATTAGAGAAATTCATGTTTTGGAATAGATATATTTTATATTTGATTCTACGTATCAATATAACTAATATAACGAAATGTAACTAAAATAACTTTCTGTACAATATTGGTTATCGGAAGGAGATCGAAAGGATCTTTCACACAAAATATGCATTAATGTATTGTTATGTTGGAAAAAATTAAATCCAAGGTTAAAATTCGAACGAATGACTCTAAAAATAAACAGGGAACATAAATGGCAAAAATAGAAAGTCAGGATTATGAAAAAAAAAAAAAAAATTATTTTAATGCATCAATCTAGTCTTAAAGATGGACCAATTAAAGTAGGTACATAGTATTTTAACCAGAAGTAGATGTTTCACGAACCGTTTTCATTTTTTCACCGCTTAGAACTTATATTGCACAGTTATATATTTACTCTGACTTTACCAATTAAACTTTGAAAACAATCTGAATCTATAGCATTGCCAAGGCAACAGTATTGTAGGTATGTTTAAAAAGTTGGTCAATTACTGCGTCGAATGCAATAATCAGGAAAACATAAGTCTATCGGTAAAAATTCCGAGAGCCCCATTGTAAAATATCTGGTTTGACCACAGAGGAGTACAGCGGTAAAACAGCTAATACAATTAGTGTACTAAAAGTCATTATGGTTAAAGTTTCACTCGAAATATGTTTGTCAAATCAAATTTATTTCGTTTGTACATGTAGCGACTATTTAATTTAGTTCAGTTTTATTTTTAATCTATTACAGTTTACGGTATTGCAGCATATAAACAATTCTCTTTGAGCATATTATATAACAGTTTTGACAAAATTAACATCACTTTATTTAGGTAAGTATATGCATACTTGATCACCAAGTGACATTTGTATCTGAAACAGTTTGGTCGCAATTCTCTTCTGTTGGAATTTTCATTATAAGGAATATTATTCAGAGCGTTGATACCTTGCTGTGCGTGCATTATTTTAATACTTTTACAAATTGCACAGAGACATGCGTATATTGCTGCATAATAAATTATGTATATAAACCAGCGGTTACTCGCGTTACCGGTAGTGCAAAGTTCGATATGAACGAAATACCAATTTGGCGTATTAATAAGGCTCCAAATTGCGTATTAAAGTGACAAATGTCGCGGTGGTCGGTGCATTAAGCGTATGCTCGAAGCTTCGAAAAAATCATTAGTCAAACTCTCTCTTTGACAAAAAGAGGAACGCACTTTCTCTCATCCGCAGCCTCAAAAACTCGCTAATGGTGCAACTCAATGATTCCATCCTCAATCAATGTCGGAATTGGACTGTTTTTCCACTACCGGATCCCCCGAGACGGCGGTTTCCCAGTCCCTCCCATCCTTCTTTTCTTTTTTTTTTTTGCAAAAATACATTTTCTCAATGGTTCGGGACTGAATTTAGCAACTCTGTAAGTTTGAAAAGACGGCGCCGCCGTCACCCCAAGTCTTTTTCGTTCTTTCGAGGGCGCACAAAACACTAGCCGCCTCCGCCGCACTCTTCGTCACCTCTCTCTATTGTCCAACTCTGGAAAAACTCGCATACTTTATTCTCGCGTACGCATAACTTTTTCCCTCGGCGCGTAGCCATGAGCGCGCGCGCACCCGAACAAAGAATCTGCGACCAAACACTTTCTACCGTAATAGTGCTAGCCACACTATACAGACCTGAAAATCGCACAAAGCCGCATCATCACAAATACAAGTGTATATGCGATGATTTATGTCAAGCTGAATAGTCGAGATATAAAAATCACAAAAGCTCTCTATGTACAATGGATTTCCATAAAAATATTTGTTATTTTAATAAATACCGATTTTAATATTTTCATATCAGATATTACTTTTCTTTTGTTTGCAAGTTCAAGGTGAAATGTAATTGCGTATACTACAAAAAATTGGTAGTATTCAAAGTACTTCCGCACTTTCCGAATTAAGCTCAACCTAAATTAGCCTTTTGACGCTCTGAAATTGTTTCTTATCAAGAGAGAGAGAGAGAGAGAGAGAGACCTTTAAAACAGGCTTGGAATAGAAGTAGGTCGACGTCTGCAAGCACAGTTATACGGGAGGTTTAAAAAAACACTCTCGTTGAATTCGAAGTTACAGTAGTGCTTAATTTCTAAATGAAATCGATAACCCCAGCCCCGGGAATTCAACGGATATTTTAAAAGTATCATAATTTTACTTCCTGGCTCTTTCCGACCCACTTTCACTGGAATCTCATTCTAAAGGTACTTCCATTTAACCCGGCTGCGCGCATTTAGCGAAAGCTCGAAGGTGCGTATTTTGAATCATGGAAGGGAGTGCAAGTTGAAAATTATGGCTTCCGGAGTAAGTTGCCTTACCTCATCACGTAAATAACATTTTATAGAGATTATGACTATGAAATCCATAGTTTTTCAGGATATAAGATTTTACCATCTCATTCTATTTCCTCGACCATTTCACATAGCAATAAAATATTTCTTATACATCCTAACCAATCGCAGTTATATTCAACTTTCAATTTTAGATCATCCTCTATGCGCATAAACCCACTCACAAAAATGTCTCGCACCTTCACGACCAGCGTGAAAAAAAAAAGTCAAAAAAGAAGCACGCACACAAGTTCCCCATTCACACAGAATTCCAGCATAGGGACATGACGGCAACTTTACCTGAAAGAGAGAACTGAAAAAAGAAAACACACAGCCGTCAACGACTATCTAAAAGATCTTGAAGACGTGTACAGCTCCAGTCGTACTATATCAGCATCAGCATCAGCGGCAGTAGCGGCTTACACTAGCTTATCGCCGCACCAAAAAGAATCACCACCATTCAGTAAAGTAAAAAAAAATAACATAGCACACTTTTCTCCCTTCCTCTATTCCACCAAAGCAAAAGAAGAAGAAAAAACAAAAAATTAGGTAACAAACAGAAAAATCACCTCGCAACTTTTTCAGTGCAGCACACAAGTGTATAATTTACGCGCGTATACAACTTTCGTGAGAGTTCAAGGCAAAAATGGCTGGCGAATTGCAACTGCTCCGCGGATGGAAAAAGAAAAGAAATGAACCGAGCGCGCAAGAGTAAACCGTGGAGCTTGGCACACACGCGAGCGCCGCGCGAAATGAAGTACAGGTAGGTTTCTCTCTCTCTATTACACTTTCCTTCTTTCTCTTTTCTCGCTATTTATTATTTCGTTTGTAATATATATTCTCTTAGGTGCGCTATCGCTTCGTGAGTGTGCGAAAAGCGGCAGCGGCTGCTACGGCACGGCGCATGCTGCCGGTTGCTGCGCCCACGGTAGACTGACGCTTCGCCGTCTCGACCGGCTGACTCGAGCCCGACTTGCTCTACTGTTCCACGGCGGCGCGCCGTTCTCTCTCTCTCTCTCTCTCTCCCTCCCTCTTTCGTGCATATACACGCTGCGCGCGCTCATCCGTCTATTTTCCTCTCTCGCACTGTGCCCACCGAGGCTTAGGTCTTGCTCGGAGCCGCGATACTTTGAGCCATGCCGAGGCTAATGTGTTGAGCTTATGATTTTCGCTGATTCATTTTTGGCGAGCTTTTTTGAAATGCTTTTTGACAACAGGTATGCTCGAGTATCACATCCGATGCTTTAATTCTAAGGTTATAAAAAGATGATTTTTGGCGTAGGATATCCGGCAGTAACTAAATTCACGTGGTTTTTTGATTAATTTATAATAGGATAAATGATTTGTAGCATTTTATTTAATAAAAGAGGTCAATTCTTTTTCGGACTAAAGTTGAAAAAGTATTTTTAAAAATGATAATTCTAATGATTAATTTTAGGAATTGATTCGATTCTTTATTAAAAACATGGTGAATATTTAATTATTATTCGGTATAATAGATAATCTATTAATTTCTATATTTTCACGCGTACTTGTCACATTTTAAGGTCATTCCATTTTATTCGAGGAGTGCAAAATTGGCTCACAGTCTCTTTTTTTGACACATTATACCTTGCGCAACAACGATAATATCCCCGGAAAAACAAAAATGTCAATGCATGTCCACCGCGTATACACGACAGCCAGTGGATCCTCATTCCCGATAACATCTCTTATTTGTTTTTCCTAGCTTATTTTTCTGTCCCGCGTCTCCTCTTCTTTTTAATATCGCGTATGTGCATAAGTTCGTGACCATGTGTGCGAACAGCCGATTATACGCCGAGGCCAGAATTCGCAACGCATCTGATTATAAATTCCTACCCTTTTTTTCCTCTTATTTGTGTGTTCGCTCTTTTCGAGTAGGAAATTTTTCGCTATACCCGAGCGTCGATCAGATTATCGTAGAAAATTGTGTTTTGTCGGGAATTTTAAATTCCATCGATGTGAGGATTGAGGATTCGACAACACGTTCCTATAGCATGCTATAGCACGAAAGAAACTTTCATTGTGAACGCAGTATGTCTTTATTTTACGAATTGACTTTTGGCAAATGGATCGAAAATCTTTTTACGTTGTTTCGGTGTTTGCGGATCATTGTTTCGGAAAAGTTTCCGTCTTGATAATGGCGCGACCTGGAAAAGTTTGTGTTTTAATGAAATTGGATAAATGCACCCGTGAATTGAAGTTTTGCGGCGCGATTGTTAATCTAGAATAAAGTGATTTCGATTATTTAATTCATATACCTGGCGACTTTTAGTAACAATAAATTTCTAATTATTGTTATAACTATGAATATCGAGTACTTAATAAATATATTGAATTTTATATAAAATACGGTTTTGAGCATACATTCAATAGTTAAACTTCAACGATTAATTTTATAGTTGAATATTTGGTTTGTGCATAAATGATGGAAGCGTATAATAATCTGAATAAATAATGTTGGAAAATAAATATTCAATTACTTCTTTTATCCAAATGTTGTTCTTTAAAAAAAATGTATACTTCTATACATAACAGCTAGTGCTTGATAAAATATACTATGCGAAAAAAGTTTGCCTCTCTTCGTTCTAAAAATATATTGAAAGTGTAGAAGTAATGAAATATGCATAAAACAAATTTGATATGAAATAGCAATGTGTTTGTAGTTCCATAAAATTTAATATTTAAAAGTGATGGAATGAAACGAATATATTTCGTTATAAAAAAAGCATGCTAGATATATTATAATAATGTTTTAATCCGCATGATTTATCAAACTTTTATCGTCTCCATTTAATTAATTTTTATTATACTTTCAATTCATTTCAAATTACGTGAAACTCAACTTTATATTTATTTGAAAAAATTAAAAATTCCACTTTTAATGGATTTTATGGAAATATCATAAAACTCATAAGAGCGATTAAATTTTTAAGCTGTGAAATTAAAATATGGAAAAGAACAGTTACTCTTGAATAATGCGTCGTTTCTATTATAAACGAGATATTATAGTTGAAAAAGCGCGGGAAAACTTTTCTTTTTTAAAACTGCATAGCATTGCTTATTAAATAAGAAAATTCTGAAATAAAGTGAACTTTTAACGGTAGTGAAACTAACTAGAAAAGTGTTGGCGGAGTCGTTTTATCGCTTACATGAATGTTTCTATATCAGGACTATAGATATATATATATATATCTGTTTTGTAAACTCATTTTCAAAAGGATACTACTGCAGTGAAGGCTAAAAGTACGCAAATATATTAATTTGCAACTTTCATAATCCCGTGCTTCAGCAGAATTATGTAATGGTATATACTAGGAGTATAATTTATATACAAAGCCAAGTTTTAAACCCGTTGCAACGATACTCATAATTCTCATATTCCCTTTAGAATTCTTTAAAGGTTGTGCGATGCGAAATATTCAAAAATATTCAATATAGTATTTATTTTAATTGATAGATAGATACCTGACTCAAATTTATTAGATTGATTTGATAATTTAAATTTAATTAATTTATCAATTGGAGATTTAATTTATCATACAAGGCCTTACTTATAGTTTTGTTTTGCTCAAAGACTGGTACAGAAAAAGTTATTAATGAATTAAAATTATCAGCTTTTTCGATGGTGCTTAACCTACAAACTATTTACATGACGCAAAATCCACTTCTAACGAAACCGCAATCGTTACATTTTTAGACAGCAAAATTAATAAATATGTATCTCTATCAGGTAGACCGATGCTAGTTGGCAATAGAGGTAAAATAAAAAAGTGCTGATAACTCGAAAATAAACATACATATATACCATCGGCGTACAATCACATATCGCGCATATTTGCTGTGAATCTCAGTCTCAGGCTGTCACTGGTCGTGAAACAAAGTAAGTTTTATAATATTTCGTGTCTGATATTATAAAACTCGCGTAAAAATCGTCTCACTTTTCAACAAAACGTCGCTGAGATTGAATGCTAGTGTGTATTAAAGAAAATGCATTTCTGTACGCACATGAATTTTTATTTTTTTTATTCATGATTTTTTAAAATCTACAATTACAATTATTATTAATTTTTTCGAGTCAGGTTGGCTGATATATTAAATTTTGCAGAAAATTGATTAGACATTACAAGAAAAAGTCGAATACTTACTACAAATAGAGCAGTTAATTAAACCTCCGGACGTGATTCTGCAAGCAGTGAAGGTTGTCAAATATGATAGAAAATTTATTAATGTAACGACTAAAGATTTTGGTGACCCGATCCGAAATTTCTCGAGATATATTTCGAAAATATCATCGACCAATTAGTGTTGTTAGAAATATATATACATTATTATATTGAAAATATTGTGATACCAAATTTTTACCAATTTTATTAGGTTTTATATCATATTTGACAGTCCTCACAGCTGACAGGATCACGTTTGAAGACTTAGCTACTCTATTCGTCTTTCTCTTGTAGATTCGAACTATTTTCATACAAAAATGAATATTTTATAGTCAGCCAATATATCAATACTTAAAGAAGTTTTGTTTACATTTCTGACATACCTCATACCTATACCATTAAAAATTATTGAATGATGTCAGCGTAATCATAAATATTGATTTCATTCTAGTTTTTCATTGGACTTACTCACTTTGGAATTGTATATATTTTCTGTTTAATGATTATTTTCATTTTTGTACTAAAGCGTTCCAAAAAAATAATTTATAGCTTTTTTACAATTTAATCTAAAAATCTAAAAAACGAAAAATGGAAAGCATGCTCCAAGTGGGGTATTTCAAAGTAGCATTAATTATTTTTTTATTGACTTTGGTTGTGAGAAATATTATATAATATAAAAAGTAGGCCTAGTAGCCCCGATTCCCTCTATGTGTTCAGATTTAAAAAAAGTAGTTATGCAGTGCTTGATTAAAGAAGATTTTGTTTCAAAAGCAAAAACCGAACATCAGTAGAGAGAATCAACCGACTCCCCGGTCAGCAAAAACATCAGCCTCGTTTCTATAATTTGTATAATTTCACATATATCTAGCGTAATAAAACTCACCAGTTAACTTTAAGGCATGAAGTAATAAAATCTATGAGTTAAACGACGCTCAGATCGAAATCCATCGGTATAAGACAGTATACAGATAGGAACAAGAGTGAGGAGAGCTCAGCACGCAATCTTCTTGTGGATTTTTTTTATATGCACAGCTTGTATCTCCGCGCACGCTAACGCATATATACACAAGCATGCTACTTTTTCTTTTGTTCTGTTTGGATGACTATAGAAGGGCTTTTGTTGTGGGGCTAGGCATGTCTATTACTTGAAATCTATAATTAAATTTGCGAATGGAAATATTATTCTCATATATTACACTTTTCGGTTGGTTATGCATCATTTTATACTCATCAGAAATAGATAATTTTCATTAAGTCTCAGATATGGATTCTTATCTTTATAATAAAATGTTACATAAAAATTTAAGTACCATGTCGAAAAAATCTACACTCAGATTTACACTACTCCAACGCTAAAGTCAGATAAGACAGCACATTATAGTACATGAAAACAGTCTGAAAGTACTCATTTCCCATCGCATAAAAGATCTGCAAAAGAAAAGAAAAAAAAAGAAACCCCTGTAAAATGGAATTCCATTTTTCTGAAAAACTGACAATCCTCTCAAATTTCCGACACTTTGCGTACGCTTATCAAATGTCGGCGCTCGACAGGCGCACGCCAGAAAACATTGCAATGATTTCAAAGCGAACACAACTATATCCATTGTTCCACTATACCCGATTTCTTTTTCTCTCACATATTCTCCCCCCTGCACATACATCTCGCGCAGCAGCAAACGTCGTGCTAAATAGAATGGAACTGTGAAAATTTAGGAAAAGTGCGAGACCCTCGCGCGTCGCGCGCACACAGAGTGAAAAAGCGGAAGTGAGAGCAAGAGAGGGGAGAGAGAGAGAGACCGAGTGAGAGGGAGAGAGCGGGAAGGAGGGAAAGCGCGAGAAACTTCGCACGTACAAGTGGTTATGCATAAAAGGCGCAAACGCGGAATTTCGGACAAAGTCACGTATAGTCGAGTCGCGCTGCATACCGTGAGCAGAAAACAAAAAAAAAACGAAAAAGGCGAGAGGGGGAGTGAATGTTCCGCTGATAGGCCGACTGGGTCGTCTATATATACCATTACAGAGCAGTGCGGCGGCGTTCTTTTTCTCATATTCTCGGAGAGTTCGCGCAGGGCGCCATAGGCTGCCAGGGTACGTGCTCCATGGGAAAACTAAACACACACACACACACAGTTACGGAGTATCATATCCAGACACCGCGTGTGCGCGCGGTAGCTCGAAGCAGGAAGAGCACAGCCAGCGAGCGAGCGACGACGACGACGACGACGATCCTCCAGCGCACTTAATTTGCATGTTCTCCATGAAATATGCATTTCCTGTTACGCTGACGACGAGAAGGGCGAAGAGGACGAGGAGGACGACGACGAGGAGGAGGACGACTACGATTGAGGAAGGAAGGATGCGAGGGAGGAGCGTGCACGAGCGAACGGCGCCGTGACTTCTGCTCTAATTACACTTAATGCTCCTTTCTCCCTCTCTCTCTCTCTCTCTCTCTCTCTCTCTCTCTCTCTCTTTCTCTCTCTATAGCTGTCTAAAGGTCCTTGCCTCGCTCGCTCCTTTCTCCCCCCCCCCTCTCTCTCTCTCTCTCTCTCTCTCTCTCTCTCTCTCTCTCTCTGTGCGTGCGACGATTATCTGACTATATGCCAAGTCTAGGAGCTGTAACGAATGCGATAGTTTGGTTAATCGGGGCATCAGCATCGTATAGAGAGAGAGAGAGAGAGAGAGAGAGAGAGAGAGAATATGAGAATCGAGGGTTCGATAGTCCACCGATGCGAAAGCGATGATGATTTAATTCCCCTTCCCTCCTACCACTTCCACAGTCGCTCCTAGCAAATTTTACATATAATCCGACCCAATTCCCTCAAGGATTCGGTGAATCGGGTCAGTATATCCAGTCGTCAGTGAGTCCGCTAGATCCTCTCTGCCACACCGATTGGCAGTTTCCTTCCGCGAGTTTCTGCACTCATAGATACGACATAGATCGATAGATTTTTTTTCGCTTTCTCTGATGGAGTGACTATTTTTGCTTCAAAATGCAATTTTAAGGTCTAAAAATTGTGTCGAATGTTTGAAGCAATTTTTCTAAAAAACTGCATTTTTTCAAATAACCTTTTTTTTATTTAAAAGTATAACTCTTAAGCTGCAAGTGGCTGAAATTGCAAGTTGACGAAGTGAAGGATTATAAGGGTTATAAGTGAGGGTTATATGGAAAGGAAATTGAAAATGTTTACAACTGAAATAAGACATATAAAGAGGTAGGAAAAATATTTAAGGATGTTGGGAGAGGAAAAGAAGTGACCGAGATATCTTAGAGTAAAGTGTTACTGAAGCGTTGCATGGTATGTACGACGCGAATGGAAGTGTGGATGCCCTGATAACTCATAGTTGCATGATATCGATACACAAAGAGAGCGTAAAATAATATTTACTTTATAACTAATACATAATTTGTCTTAGAATATCTAATGTTATAGTACTTTTTTACCGCTTCAAGCATTTTACATGCATTAAAAAGCGATATAAAGTTAAAATATAAACTAAATGTTTGAAGAGCTAATAAAAATTAAAACAATATTTCTAAAATATGAATGTGGCATAAAAAAAGAAATATAGTTTCCATTCAGTAAAAGTCTACTTTGACAAAAGTGAATAAGATGATGAGCAGCTAATCTCAAAGATCTGTAACTGCAACAGAAGTCAAGTAAGCCCGTAAAGGCGCTGCTTCCAAAACTCGGCATTTACACCGTCCGAGTCTCTTCCCTTGCTTCTTTCTACGCCGTGGCAATAAGGCAACGACTGTCTATTCATTAGGGATGAAGTCGAGACGTCGCATCCAATCTTTATCCCAGGCAGCTGGAAACGCGCTGTTTCTCGGTTCGCGAGATCAAAAGAGTTTTTTTCTGGAAAGACTCACTGTGTGCCCCCTCCCCCCTCTCTTCTGCTAATAATGAAAACGAGAAAAGCAGAGGCTAAGAGCACAGTGGTTGTCCTTGCTGTCTAATGCTATAACCGAGGAACAAGAAGCGCAGTGCCGCTGAAGATTGGAGAAGTAGTACAGAAGAAACGAAATTATACCACCGAACAATATAAGGGGTGCTCCCGTACTGTGTAGACTTGGCTTTACGAGACTTGGTCGCCTTTAGTCGCCTTGGAGGATAAAGCGGCAAGGCTGTAATGGATGAAAAGCGACATAATTATTAAGGAAAAAGGAGAACGCGCAGCGACGTGATGATTGGATGATGCACATATATAAATGAATTTACTCCCAACCCCCCTGTAATAGCCATTTTCTTTTCCTCATAACAGGGTAGAAAGTGGCTTATTATTCCCAAGAGAGAGAAAGAAATCTTTATTCCTCGTAGACTCAATTTTTTTTGACAACAGGGAATAAACATTTTTTTTCCCTCCCTAGGGAATAATAAGCCGCTTTCTTTCCCTCATAATCGGGACAGAAAGAATCTTCATTCTCTAAGGACAGAAAGAATCTTTATTCCCAAGGGACAGAAAGTGGTATTATTACGTAGAGCATATTGTTTTCGGTAAATAAAGTGGCCACACAGGGGAGTAAAGTACCATATGTCACATGGGAGCACAGTACTCGCTTCGCTCGGGCTGTAAACTTTTCCCTCGGGGAATATTATTGCACTTTTCTCCCTTGTAACATAATGTATTATTCTACCCCGGAAATGAAGGCTCTGTATGCTGATGGTTTATTATAGGGAAGAAGGAATAAGAAACAAAAGTAAGTAAATCTGATAACTGGTGAAACTTATGGAGAAAAGTTTTCGTTTCCCGCGAAAGGAAAGAGATGATCACTTTATAAAAAAATGTAGCGATAGTAAATGATATATTATAGCTGCATTCTCAAAATAATTTTAAAACAATTCATGATTTTTTGTAAGCCATATTTCAAATAAAATTATTTTATACTTTTTTTAATTTTTGGGATGTCTCGTCTCAATTGAGTGTATATTATAATCCTATTATAGAATGTAGGATGATTCCTTTTGATATTTCACTTAATTCAACAAAAACCAAAATTATAATTTGTCTATTACAATGGACGTTGTGTTTGAATCGGTTAAATCAGTCTTTACCAAATAAACTAAAATTAAGTATTATACCAATCAATGACAATTACTATAGACTTAAATGTTACAATAATCAGATATGAAAGAATAATAGAAGATATTGCGAGATATTCCAGATATTGTTCAGGCTATTAATTAGAAACCATTATGAATTATTCTCTAATTAGTTGATATTAACTTTATTCATATCATAATATATGCAAAGATTTTATATAATTTAGCTTTTTTAGCTGTATACAAAAATTATACAGATCTGTTACATTTATCTAAAAATTCGGCGATGTGGGAACAAATTTGTGAGTTTGGGTAGTATAATATGTTGTCAATATTCATAGGGGGAGTTGACTTTAGCTTTTTAATATGATACAATAATTTTGTCTTACGTATATCGTAAAGAGGATATTTTATATGAATCTTGATTTACTGCTCAAAAATTGTATCAGTATATACCGATAATAATATATCGTGGTAGTAATGTACAATTAAAATCAATATGTATTATACAATCAATAGAAGAAATAGAATATATAATTCTTTTAAGTTACACCGATAATCCTGCAAAATTTAATTTCATAATTCATATTAATCTCTCAATATTTAACAAAATTTACATAAAAATTCATAAATCGATTAAACAATTCATAAATATATTATCCTTTAAAGCTTACATTTCTAAAAATAACACAAAAACTATGCAATAAATTTTAATGAATAAGATCTCAAAGTGTAGATAATTAAAAGCTTTTTCAATCGTATATTGGAATTTTATCAGTCTCATTTATCCAAAAAGAAAAAGAAAAATTTAAACTGTTATAAACACTATATTTTTTGTTTGTTATGTATTTAAAAAGTATTGACAGTAACATATAAAAAGTAAAAAAATTAAATTACAAAAACCTTTTTTTCAACTTAAAGCAAAAAAGAAAATCATGCAATAAAAGAAATTATGTTTCAGGCCATATACGAAAAGAAAAAGATGGTAGAATATTAAAATCAGTCCATACATATTCTTATAAAGTTTGTTGAAAATTTTTTTTTACCGTTACGTAAATTCCTCTCTATTATGAAGCAATATTAATATTAATACGATTGAAAAATCATTTTTTCATATTCGTTATACAAGTATGAGCATACCTTTTTCTTCTAAAAGATTTTAAAACTTTAATCGTTTCAATTAAAAATACTCTGTTCGCACAATAACCGCGATTCACCAGCTCTTTACTTTAAATAGTCTGTGGTTTGTCGAACATTTATTTTTGTTGTCGGGGTTGACAAATGCGTTTTGACACCTTCAAATTGCCTTTTAAGGGATAAAATAAATTATTGCTTATCTGCGCTTGAATACTTTGATTGTTCTGCGTAAACCCTTACACAGATAATAATAGGATCGAATTCATGAGATCATATTCTGCCGCAAATAAATCTATACATAAACCGTATACATAGATATACTTTCCTAGGCTGTGTAAGCCTGACAAGTTCGAACGCCTCGAGTTCGGACAATATGGACGTTTGCCTCGATGCATATTCAGAAAATCCGTTGATGTGAACTGGATAGTGGCTAACATTGGCAATTCGCAGAGTACAACAATAAATTTTGCCGACTACTGATGATTTAATGTGATACCAAATATGCAAATTTTAAATGCTTATAAGATAATTTGCAGAAGATTGAAAAATTAGTGAACAAATTTCCATTTAATTTCATGGAATGTATAATGTAAAAAGTATTAGCTCATATAAAACAAGTTTTGTTAAGAAAAAAGGAATGATTGTTCAAAAACGTTATTTATTCTTGACAATTGCCGTAAAAAGTAATAATTGTATTTTTTCCAAACGAAATTTTAGCTGCAATCACTTCTTAAGAAACATCCGCTTAGCAAGATTTTCGACACATCTTAAGCTTCACCTGTGTCTAAATTAATACCCGCAAAGAATAGTATACAAGTAGGTATTAGTCTTAACAAAGTTTACGTGATGCCGTACGGATATACAGAGCTTTCCAGCCTAAATAATGCGAGTCGAAAGCAACTCTTACACCACGCATATACACGTATCAAAATTTGAATGACAAATTTGGCTATTCCATTCCATAAGTTGAGCGAAACTTTCCAGTCTGGATTGCCTGACTCTCTGCGCGGGTGAACAGAACCGCGCGACGCGAGTATTATATTCTAATGAGCGCCGTCTCGCGCATTCCATACCAAATGCCAACTTGTGCGCGCGCCCAAAAAGCGTAATGCCCGACGATAAAAGTACAATAATCCCCCGTCCTACACCCATACGTAAGATACAGCCTAGAGCCGTTTAAATAATTCAAATTTATATATACGCGAGAGTTGCGGGGTCGTTATATACATGTACGGGACGATATTTATGAGGGCTTTTACCCTGACGAATTCCGCGGGGCCTCGCAAGATGAACGACCTCGACTCGCGGACGTTGTGCTTACAAAAGAGAGAGAGAGAGAGAGAGGAGAGAGAGAGAGAGACAGACAGACAGAGAGAGAGAGAGAGAGAGCGAGAGAGAGAGAGAGAGAGAGACAGAAGGTGGGAAGGGTGCATAGCTGAGATATCTGACTTTTAGATGCTTGCTCGCGCTGCGGCCCTAGCCGAGCGCGACTGATAGGAAAGGGATGGCCGAGAGAGGGTGAGAGAGAGAGAGAGAGAGAGAGAGAGAGAGAGAGAGAGAGAGAGAGAGAGAGAGAGAGAGAGAGAGAGAGAGAGAGAGAGAGAATCTGCTTGCAAGGTAGACGGAGGTTAGGTTAACCGGACCATCATAAATTACGGCGGCTTGATGCATTGCCCAGCTGGCTATGGGCTTGGGCCTCGAACTGAGCCTCTCCTTCTCTCTCGAGTATAGGTAGCTAACGTTTCACAGACTTGACAGATATACCGGCATTATAGGCGTACTTGTGCGTGCGTGCAATATGCGTGTGTGTGTGTGTGTACACGTATAAATATATATATATATGCAGCTGAGAGGAGCGCGACTCAGAGAACAGAGGTTGCGGTGAGTTTCTGGATGTATAAAGCTCGTAAAACTTTGGGATAACAGGCGTAAATCCCATGAGGAACGATTTTGCTCTCTCTTCCCTCTCCGCGTTCTCTCTTCTGTCCTGCTTTTAACTCCTTCCTCTTTTTTTTATTTTTCATTCATACAGAGCAGAGAGCACGAGTTAATCGTACCGGTGAATTTGTAACATCGGGATATCATATTTCGTACTTAGCGAGAACGAGTAGCGATTCTTTTTAACTTGCACGTGTGCGTCCATGCGGCCGGATGAGGTACTCGTTTTTTTTACAGCTGCTGCTACTGCTGTTCCTATTGCGGAAAGCATTGACAAAAATTTAAATGGGGTTTTCAGAATGTGTGTAGCTCGAAATTTCATTTAAAAAGATAAAGAAATGCTAGGAGGATCTTTTTTATAAACTTTAGCCAGTGAGAATGATCAGTTAATTTGGTCTTTAAAACGACTAATGATATTATTTAAGCCTGAGGTGAAGGGCATATTTTTTAATCCCCTGAAACGTCCCAATTATAAAATACTTTGTCCTCAAATGGCAAGTGTTGTTCTTTGATGATCAAGAAAACCATTCATTAATTATAACGTTTTCTTTTGGAACGTTAGATTCAACTTTATTATTAGTGTAAATAATCAACATACTTAAATTATATACAATTGTTAGAATAAAATAATTTCTTATATCATAGAAAAAATGTTATGTGAAACATTTATTGTTAAAGTTTCATAGTTTTTACAACACTTCGAAGATTTCGGACTCGGCATTTTAATAATTATAAGCATTTTGTCTCGTGTAACTTCAGCAACAAATCATGAAACATAAAACAACAAAAGTAACTAATTCATATTATAATGTAACGATCAATATCATTCCTCAAAAGCACTAAGTTAAAATATTCATTAAATTTTTACATATATTCGTAAAAGTTTGGGCGATATCCAAACAATCTTGAACCTTTAAAATTTACGAGACAAATGCGACTTTAATATCTATATGCATTATATACGTACACCGGTTTTAATTTTTCTTTTTCTGTTTATTGGCAATTAAAGCAATTTAACCCATTAGCCTCGTCGATTCATTCTCGCGTGTATTGCTCTTAATGTTTCCACTAAATAAGCACGTCTCTCATCCTTACTAATCTACTTGAACTGTTGACATTTATTAGGCACTGATCGCATGACCGCCATTTGACTGGACGGTTGTAGTTGACTGTAAAAAATAAAAGTTAGTAAGCAGCTGACTAAAATTTTATTCAGTTATCTACTTATTCTTTTAAATCAATATAAATTTACATAGAAAGTTTTCCTTTTTGTAAAATAACGCAATTGAACGACATAAGATAATCTAAGATTTATGGATTGAGGTTATAGAATAAAAAAATTATCTTAGTTATTGTCAATTATAACATTAAAATGTAGGTTTAAGTAATAAAAATTGAAAAAAAAAACAAACAATTTTTAATCGAAGTAATAAAAATCGAAAACAAAAGTTTTGAACTTAGTTTTATCAAAATCGGTGAAATGCCACACACACACACCTGCAAACATTTTTTTAAAATAACATATATAAACTCCTAAATTTTTAAATAATGCTTCTATCATGTGATTTAAATACATTTTTTCACCATTGCAAAGTTTCCTTTTGGAGGAAGCGAAAACACGCGATGATGGCGATTGAAACGCATTTATACACAGCTAATTTCTCCCTCTCGCGTTCTTCCGCGCCCATTCGTTCACCTGCTTTTTTTCCCCTTTTAACCTCTTTCTTGTCGCGGCTCGTTGCGTGGATTAGCGAGAAAGCACTGCACGAGCGCGTCGGTATAAAGCGTGAATATATATACGAACGCGCGCACGGCGCAATGAATGGCGAAGATCGTGAGGTGGAAACGCGAGAGCGCCAAGCAATTATACCTACCGGCAAATCAAACTAATAATAATGATTCGAGTTCAGTCGGCTAGAGTTTACATGGCTATATAGATACGTGTGAGTGAGAGTAGCATAGAAAGAAAGCGTCTACCCGATAACGAAATTGGCGCTCGAATCGATCTCACTACGCAAATGTGGGCGTGCATGTGTGCTAACTCTATATATTTTTTTTTGCTTCTCCTCTTTTCTCTGGCCTTTTCACTCAAGAGGTCACAAAATTATATTGCTGGCGGCAACTTTTCTATAGCGAAAGTATAAAAAGCCGATCCGCCGCGTGCGGCCTCACGCGGTCAAATCGCTTTATTTCCGCTCTGATTTTGTTCTGATCGTCTGTATATTGATTTTTTGCGATGTGGGATGTGGCTCTTTGTAAACGTCTCGTTTTGATCGTCAAGGTAAAAATGACCAACACTGGTTTTTTTCTTCTTCTTCTTGCAGAAACGAGAAGCGTTAAAGTTTGATTGTAATAGTTTTATTTTCATTTCCCGAGGGTAGCAAATGTTAAAAGCCGCAAAGTTACAACCAAGATCTATTAAAGTTTTATTGCCATACGCTGCTTATGTGCAGGATTTTTTCATTTTCGCAAAATGTTTTTTTACTTTAATGTATCGAAAGTCCCGAGGATCTTTGGCGAAGATGAAAAGTTAAAGTTTCTGGAAGAGTTTACAGCCAGACCAAGTAAACGACTCTGCAGAGGGCAATTTTTAAAATTAAACTGCTTCATAAGTAGCGTCACTTATTTCGTACAAATATTTACAATATGACCAAGTGGCCTGAAGGACTTTCTAAAGTGGAATAAGTATCTTATGATTTTTTGTGGCAATGCTATTTCAATTTTATTTCATTTTAAAAGATAAATATTTCCTAGCTCGAGCTTACTTTTTTAATTAAATTATATCAGATCGCGAGTGACTTTTGCAAATCCGATAACAATACTTTGTGTATCAACATGGACATTTAGAAAACAGAAGCGGCTTCTAACTAACTCGTAAACTATATTTAATGTAAGTATTCTATACTTGCACACAAAAAAATATATCGGCAGCGCAAATATCTTAGTTTAAAAGAAGAACAGGATGTATAAACCATGTATCATGATTTAGAGTGTCAAAAGACGTTCAAGCTTACAACCGCGAGTTTCCTCACAAGGATTATTCTTTACGATTAACAATAAAAAATATAAATACGCTTGCTTATGTATAAATTCAAAAGTTCTTATAGTGGTTCAAATACTTACTGAGCTTCCTCACACAGTTGCTGATTACCTTCCAGATTCTTAATTTTCAAAACAATAAATTAATTAAAAAGTATTTAGTCTAATTGACTCTATCATTTGCGTAAGGATCGCAGTAACTAAACTTAGCGTTATTTAAATATAAAAGTAGAAAACCATTCCTTTCAGCAGAAAGCAAATATTATCTTCTTTTTGAAGTCAATCTGCTGAAAAGAAGCAGTAATTCTTTCCCTTGTTACGTCAACAACTACTTTTGTGTTCTATCTAGCCGTTGTTTCACGCCGAGTATATCAGCGACTCGCGCCCCTGGAATAGATTAGCGCATTGTACACAGGCTTGCGGGGTACTAAAAGAGAAATCATCCAGAAAAATTATTCTGCAATCGTCGTAAGACAGCAGCTGCAATCGATTTCTTCTCTTCACGGCTGCCCCGTTCCGCGCTCGTAAGCGTTCAGCCGCGTAAAATCGTTTTTGCCCATCCTTCGCGAAGTATAAAGCGGCGAGAGAGAGAGAGAGAGAGAGAGAGAGAGAGAGAGAGAGAGGGCATCCGATTTTTTCGCGCGTAAAGCTCAGCGACGAGGAAAGAGAAAAGGGGGAATTATCTATTGGCACCACAAGAACGTACAAAGAGCGAGAGAGAAAAGTCGTTCTCTCATTCTCCTTTTCGTGTGACGTTTCACTTTTGCGCGCTCGCGCGGGCGCGCAACGAAAAACGTCTCGATAATATCCTCCGGTGCATTTCTTCTTCTTTCAACGGCTGTCACTTTTTTTTCTCTTTTTCTCGCCCTCTCACTCTCATTCCGCTACCTCGTCTTTTCCAATCAAATAAATGCCCGAGCACTGAATTATTTATGGCGAATAATTAATCTTCTTTCTCGCGAGGTTGCTTGACGTAAGAGTTGAAAAATTCCGGTTTCAGTTAACTGTCGAGTCAAAATAGTATTAAATATTATTATATTCATTCGCCACATAATATTCATACACATAAAATATTGTTCGGTAATGAAGGATAATATAAAATTAGAACTATAAAAAATTTAAAAGACAGTCCAATCGATCGCTCAATTGTTTTTAAGAATTCAAGTTATTTTTTATATGCGATTGAATTAACAATATCATATTGTATATTAATTCATAATAAGTTTATAATTCGTATTTACAGAAAATAGTTAGTTAATATTTATCATTTCGAACTAATGCTTCTCTTGTAAATATACAAGATAAAAAACAAGGTAACCTCTTTTAAGAAAGTGTCGGAGCCAGCTAGTCACGTTTTGAGCTACATTTTCCGCCTCCCGACTACATTTTACATAGTAGTAAATTTATGTAGTGCGATTTTTATTGATCAATATAACTTCAATACTGGATATAAATGTTTTTGTTAAAAAAAGCTTGGAAACCTTTTTATTTGCGATTATTATTCGGTCATTGCATACCTTGACGCATTAATGACAAAACACTTATTTCTGTTTCTTGCTGTCTTAGTTCCTTATAATTGTGATAAAAATATTGGCTGGATCTACTTTTAATAAATAACTGCATAAATATTTTATTACTGTAAATATTAGTACTGTGGGATAGTAGATTTCTATTTCCGCACTTTTAATTAACCCCACGCGCAAGAAAACGTATCAACTCGGGTCTGAGGGTTAAATTTACATGAATAAGTATAGCATGCCGGTTAATGATCTACAGTGATGGTTAACATAAGCTCAAATGCAAAACATATTTATTTGGAAGTAAGGTGTAAATCTTTATTTTAAAATAGACACATCTAACTGAATCACTATCTCACAGTCACTTAATGCTATACTAGGGATGAAATTTAAATCAGTTTGAAAAAGAACTACAATCCAAATTTGACAGATGAGAAGCGTAGAGGTTTGCTTAAATTCAAGAAGTCGGTTTTCACTCTGGTTGCCAGAAAGGGGGAAGACTACACAAATTAAAACGGTTGGCGTAGCGTATGCGCTAATTTTGAATTCGGTAACTGAGAGCAACCCCAAAGAAAATTTTAACGCGCAAGTACATACGCATATAGCGAAGAATGAAAATAGTTTCCATTTAACGTACGTAACTCTGACGGTAATTGGCATTAATACTTTTCCACGAATATAAATTTATTCGTCTGCATGTACGCAAAGAATAAACCACAGCCAATACATTGGCACTTAGCTTCCTCAAACTTTATCATTTGCTTCAATACATATTTTAAATATTAATAAAACGGAGAATTTCGTTCATTTTTCTGTAAAACCGAAAATGCTGATTCTCGTACCTCAAAATTGTATATGGTACTCACATGATTTTGAATGTTTTTTAAATACCGAAAAATCGATATTAAAAACAAAATGTATATTAGTACAATCGTTATAATTCGTTCTTTCGCTTCACCTTTAAAAGAAAACCAAACTTTTGAACTAAGATTCATCCAAATCGGTGCAATAGTTTCGGAGGTAAAGAGCGTGATACAATCACACAAATATTTTTTTAAAATACACGGAGAAAAGTTTAGTAGTAAAATTTACGATTTTTTAAAGAAAATTTACTTTTTTTTATAGTAGCACTGGGACATACTAAATTTTCATAAAAAGTACCCCTATTATTCATAAATATTCCCAAGATTTAAATTAAAATATGCTAACTTTATGGTGAATTTTTACTTTTTTCAAAGCAAAATTTCAATGCTTTTAAATATGCTGCAGATTCTCATGAAATTTACAAGAAAAAAAAGTAAAATTTATTTCTTTTATTGAAAAAATAATTAATTTAACTTTAAAAGAATTTTGAAAAAGACCTTTAGTTTCTATTTGAATTGTATTTTATATCGACTATATGAATAATCGCTTATGAATATAAGCATTAAGATTGTAGTTTTTTTTAATCACATATAACCTATAGAACGCGGCAGTGAAGACAAGAGAGAGGAGTATACATATAATATAGTGA
>UELV01105686.1:0-35021 GCA_900490015.1 Megastigmus stigmatizans
TTGTTAATGAAATAATAATATATGAACAATAAAAAAATCAAATTTTGAAAAATTCGTATTTCATAAATTTTTTTCCAATGCACTTGATATCGTAACTTTAGGACATCTAATTTTAGATTTATTTAATAAATTATTCACTATTTTCAGATATTTGTAATTTAAAATCCATTCGGTATTTTACGGTACTTACCTAATATAATTTTTTAAATGAGTAAGTCCGTTTCTTTAATTAATCCCTTGATAAATTAAAGGAGTGAACGTATTTAATCAAACAATTTTATTCACCTCAGAATTTTATTAATTACTCGAGTTAAGAGTTGTAGATAGGCAATTCTGCGTGTATGGTATTTCACTTTAAAAGAAAAAAACACGAACAAAAACCGCACTATGTACATAGGCAATCTGTCTGTGTATTTTAACGTAAATTTGAAATTGAGTACACGAAAGAACCACACTATCTACAAGAAGTTGCAGATAGGCAACATTTCTGTGTATTTATAATAATTCGGAGGCTGCCGATACACGAAACTTGTTGGATAGGCATGTCTATTATTTAATTTATTAGTTTTATTTAAATAAATTTTGTACCATCTAATAGAGTATTTTTTTACGATTCCGATGATATAAAAAACTCAATTTTCGAAAATTTGCAGATAGTGCGGTTCTTCATGTGTACGGCAGTATACATACGGTATATAAAAAAAGTTCTAATATACAGTATTATACGTGTACATATACGTAATGTATATATACATGTATCATACATGCCCACCAGTGGTTACGCGGCTCGCCGTTCGAGAGCAGCGCTAACCACTGTGCGTACATTTCGCCCGTAGGACCACCAAAAAATATGCAAAAATATGAGAAACTCGAAAAAATAGGAGAAGGTAAGTGTTTAATTTTACTAAATTTCAATCACGCTCCCATTTTTTTCTCGAATTTGATCTTATTCATAGCGCAAATTTGACAGGTTTCATGTCTAATCGTTCTGCTTGGCGAGAACTGTCAGTTTACCTACAAAGAACATAGTCGCTTTATAAGTTCTAGCCCATTTCTCATCTTTGTTTTTATTATTCGCAGGCACTTATGGCACTGTCTTTAAAGCCAAAAGTCGCGAATCACACGAAATTGTCGCACTCAAAAGGGTTCGGCTGGACGAAGACGATGAAGTGAGTTTATTTCAGATGCTGACCTTCAATTCCAAATTTAGTCTCGCCTCATATCGATTTTTCATTATTTATACACAACTTGCGATAATAGTATACTAATTTCACGAAAAGCGTATTTATTAAATTTTTAGATGGCTTTCTGTAACATAATTTTCTTTTAGGGTGTTCCATCTTCAGCGCTTCGAGAGATCTGCTTACTCAAGGAGTTGAAACACAAAAATATTGTTAGACTTTATGATGTTCTACACAGCGATAAAAAACTTACTCTAGTTTTTGAACATTGTGATCAAGATCTTAAAAAGTACTTTGACAGCCTTAATGGTGAAATTGATTTAGATGTGGTCAAATCATTCCTGTAAGTTAATCTAGAATTTATCATACTAATACTTTAAAAATGAAAAGACCTATTATAAATATCTGTTTCAATAGTTTAAAATCAAAAATAAGTACAAATGATGTAAAAAACTTTATAGTTAATAACTTTTATAACAGTTAGTTTTTTATAAAATTCAATTTATGGTATCAAAAGTAATAAAACGAAAAATCTAATTTTCAGATATCAGTTACTTAGAGGACTGGCATTTTGTCATAGTAGAAATGTCCTTCATAGGGATCTCAAACCTCAGAACTTACTCATCAACAAGGTATTTAAGACATATTTTAAATTAAAAAGTATTCTTTAAACTTGTAATTAATTAACATTTATAGAATGGTGAGCTAAAACTAGCAGACTTTGGATTGGCAAGAGCATTTGGCATTCCAGTAAAATGTTATTCAGCAGAAGTTGTAACACTCTGGTACCGTCCACCTGATGTTCTTTTTGGAGCAAAACTTTATACAACTTCTATTGATATGTGGAGTGCAGGCTGCATATTTGCAGAATTAGCTAATGCTGGTAGACCATTGTTTCCTGGCTCCGATGTGGATGATCAGTTAAAACGAATATTTAAAATGTTAGGTACACCAACTGAAGAAACGTGGCCCGAAATATCTACTCTTCCAGATTATAGAACCTTTCCACAGTATCATCCTACTCAGGGATTAGCTCAAGTCACACCTAAACTTACTGCTAGGGGAAAGGATTTACTTCAGGTAAATCATATAAGTACTTATAAAATAATCAGTCAGTCCTTTTAAATAACTTTCAAAACTCTTGCTAAAGGAACACTAAAAATTGATATTTAAATTATGACTTTAGGAATTTTTTTTTTAAAGTTATAACAATTTTTATGAAAAGGTTGATGAAATGAATTAATTGAAGAAAATATTACAACAAAATTTTTTATTAAATAATATTAACAAAAGACATTATTTCAGAGATTATTAGTATGTAATCCAGCGCTCAGATTATCAGCAGAGGAGGCAATGGCTCACTCTTACTTCAATGACCTGAATCCTGCCATCAGAAATGACAGATGCCAATAACACCTTCCAGCTGTAGATTAGCGCAGTTGGTAGTTAAGCAGCGCCAGACCAAAATACATGTGGTAAACATTATTTATATTCAATATTTATACGCGCGAAAATTGCAATGATGAAGAAGTTGAGTCCTGTTTTATATACAAGTGTTCAAAAAATGCAATAAAGCTTCTTTTTCATGATTCTAAATTATAAAGCTTCGAGATTATTATAGCACAGTGATTGAAGTTCATTTTTCAACAATCTTAAATATTATTAACATTTTGGAAGATTTTAAACCCATAAAATATATTATTCTAGTTAAACACAATAAATAGCTAACTTTAGCCTGTTATAATTTTAAAAACATAATTGAATTGTAACAAATTCTTATACAATTATAATGAACTATGTAAATTAATATTTATTTTTTTAATAAAAACGATTTTAGAAAGAAAACAAATTTTTTTTGCGGAAAATAGGATCCTTGTTATTCCTTGACTGTATTGTTATTTTAGCAACAGAAATTTTTATTTAACATTTCATATATTTGTACAAAATTATTTCAGGCTAAAATTCATCGAGTACAGTATTTACTTTTACGAAATTATAAAAATCACCTTGCAATGTAAAATTAAGTTAAGTATATACGTAGTATATAAACTGGTCGGTTAAACTTGATTAATTAGAAATTATTAACAGTGACATGAGTACCGTGTCCTAAATTTATCATGCCTTTTAATTTACATAGCATCAAAGTGGAATCTGTGTGCCTCTTGTAGTTTCTCAATCTTATCCTCTCGCCTTTCCTTCCAGTACAGAGCGGCGATGATCGCGGTTATCAATCCGCAGGTCCCCGTCAATGCGGCTGCACTCAAAAGAATCAGTTTACTTGGAGTGACAAAGAGCTGCGCCTTCCATCTCGACGGATCAGTCGGCGGATTCGGAATTACCACCATCTGGGAGTTGGGTATGATTTGCGGCCACTCCCGAGATCTGTTCGACAGCTGGAAAACCAAGAACAAATACACAAGATTAAACGATCTGTTTTAGACTTCTCGGTTAGAATATTCAGTTGAAAATCATTATTTGAAAAAAGTGATTATAAGCAATATGCCCAGGGTCTGGTGTTATTCATACCAAGAAAAATGCAAGACCTTAGATTTCTTTTTATATTGATTTTTTAAGCAAACAGACATTCCTTTCATAATAATAAATTATACTGGAAACAATTAAAAAAATTTTAAGCAATTATTTATACATATTGATTTTAAAATTATTTTTAAATCTATCGTAGAGTATTTGTTTTATTTCTAATTTTATATTTAAAAAAAGTTGATGATTTCTGTTCATGAATCCTGCATTTACACACTGATAAATGATCAGGCAATGACATCAAGTACTTTTACACTTTTACTCTTGCTATTCCAATTAATTTATCAAATTGAATAAATTTGTGAATAGAATGTTTGTTATCATTAAAAAGTGCCCATACGCATTATCGGAACGCCATTATCATATTAGCTATTAAATTTTGAGTATAATCTCAATTTTAATTAACTACAAATCTTTCAACAAATGTACATACATTATACAATGCTAAGATAGTATCAATTATTCTCTTTATCTTGTGAATCCAACATGCATTATCATGGGGTAGGATTTGAAATTGTAAGGAAAAAATACGCGGTCTTTGAGATCCAACTTTTAATACCGAGAGCATTCTCTCTACTCTAGCTCTACTACTAATTTGAAGTTCCTTCCTTCCTTATTTTCCGAATCTTCTGTATAAGAGTGCAGGAAGGAGGTCTCACAACTTTTATTTCATAATTCTAGTCAGTCAGTGCAAGTACTACACATGATTCAACACAGCTATGAACATAATCTTCAATAGTAATACAATGCTCATAGGTTCTTGTACGTCCTAAATATCCAAACTTGCCATCGTTTGCCCTTTGGAAGGACCCATTTTCATACATCTCATCCATATTCAGTTTCGGAATACCTAATTCCGTTCTACTGAAGTCATCGAATTCGATCCTGATCACAGCATATTTTTTTTCGCGATTCCGAATCATATCCGATTACAGCACTAATAACTTCGATTAAAAATATCTCAAAATTAGGTATATTTTATATGGAGAACATCATTACTCTGTTGCAGAGTAACAGCTTGTACACAATTATATCACAACTTCTCTTTACAATCTTGTATTGCAAACTTAATACAGTTTACATTTGTGATTGGGCTAACTGCAATTATATTGAACTCTGATAAGACTTCAAAAAATTTATACAATAAAATTCATCACTTTTTTACATTGTGTTAATTATTGTATCCCGTATAATAATGATTGACAGTATAATGTAAGATATGATTTTTTTAGCAATCATGATTGAAATTAGGCTACTCAATACAATAATTACTCATCAAAAATGATTTTACATCAAACCCTGGACGATATTGTTATCAATTTTCTTATCAAGCCAGTTCATCAATGCATTAATTTAAGATTTAAATTTTTTAATAATTAAATTTCTTAAATCATAAAAATTACTAATTTGTATGATGTACTACCAAACCAACAAAATAAATGTAATTAAGTAATATTACATTACCATTTGTCAATAAATCTAGACTATATTTAATTTATTCATAGATTGCGGCTTGTAAATTGACAAATCGCTAGATTACAGATTATAAGAATGGAATGCCAAAAACAAATTTTTAAATATAAGATATTTGTACAATTTTACATGTTTGATAAATTGAAAGAAATGAAAGAATAATAGATTAGGTATAAAATTTTTTAGATTCCCTAGACGAAATATCATTTCTTCTTATTTTTCAAATTATTGTTATTGAAGGTAATTTATTGAGTCATTGTGTATTTAAAGCTCGAACTAATTTCTGTGAAAATTAAATGTAAAATATTTTCTAGGTCTTTATGTCTACAAACCTTTTAAGTGTGAATAATTTTTGGAAATGTTAATGTTTGTAATTAAATATGTAATAAGTTAATAAACCTAAGAATTGTATATAAAGCCTTTTCAATAGCTCATATAACCATCAACCTCTTTTTGATTTATGCAATTACGGATTCTATAATAGCTATTAAGAACAATTTAAATAATTTTAAATAACCAAAAAAACACTCACCCCGATCGTTAATGAGTCAATAAAATTTGGCGTTCTTCCTAATCCAAAAGTCGTAAAAGGTAAATTTAGTGAAAAGTGAGCACTTTGAGGCAATTGCGCAGCTATCGCACTGCGAGGACTACCATCCTGAGTTGTAGTTTTATAAGCAATCGATGGTCCTGGTAAATTCGTTCCATATGTTCTTTTCTTCCTGCCAAGACTACCTGGTGATATAGGGTACATACTATTTGTTCTTCCAGTAAGAACCATAACTTTAACAAAATTTGCATCATAATCAAGGCTGTTTTTGAAGGCAGCTGTTTTAAAACCCTCACCATCCTTTAATACAAATATCACATCCAAGATACCTATAAAATTTATAAAATGATTATAGATAAGTTTCTCTCATTAATTCAATAATAATTATTGTAATAGTAAAGCTTAAATAAATAAATAGAATTACCATCTTGGTAAAAATCATAGAATACTGCCATCACACTTTCATTGGAGAAAGGACTAAGTGCATTCCAACGTACTTTAAATGTTCGATTAAATCCACCACAGTTATAGTCACAATGAACATTTTCAAGAAGGAATGAACGTGTTTTCTGATCAGCAGATGATTTTAATGTAGCAAGCAAGTCTGGATAACCATCCATATTAAAATCTCCTCCTCGCATTGTCACTGTGTCTGTATATCGACGTCCACCATCTGCAAAACCCCACACGACACCAGCCGGATCTTTGAAATCTACCTTTACATCATGCCATTGTTCTGAATAAATCATAATTGAACTAGTTGTACAATCTCCTTCCAAACCACAAACTGGCACAACAAGATCCATTTTGCCCATTAATTCTACATCGAGATGGAGAGACTGATGAATAAATCCTTTAAAAGTAGGTTCAATTTTCTTGTGAAATTCAAATCCATTTTCTTTGCCATGCCATATCTCAAAATAATCTTTAGTTGTTACAACCACATCTGGATAAAAATCATTATTCATATCCAAAAATGCATTGGCATGAGGTACCCTTATTGGCATGAGCTCTAAATGTGTAAAAAAATTAATTTAAATATAATTGCAGTATTTTCTATAATTAATGCAAAGGTATTTATATAAGCAAAATATGTAACCTAAGTAATTTTTAAAAGATTTAAATTAATAAATGATACTCTTAAAATATGATTGTTACCTAAATTTCTTGGTTTTTCCATAGGAATAGATGTTGGAATCGATCTATCGGGCTTAAAAACCCAAAAGGTTCTAGTGTCATTTATATCAGTTCCAAATAGATCAATAATCATATCTTGATTATAGTCCATTGTTAATGGTTGTCCTTTCATTTGCAACATAGGTTTAGATTCATCACTGCAATTCAACTGTCCATTGCCACCCCACAAGATGTATACGTTTGTATATTTACTTGTAGTATTAACTGTAGTAACCAAAATATCCATGAAAACATCTCCATCAAAATCTCCTGGTACTACACTGGTGACTACATTTGTAAATTTACAGCTAAATTCTTTCTTTGGCTGCAATAATGGTTCTTCAACAGAGGCCAACATAATTTGAACAGTTTTGCCTTCTTCTCTGAGTACAAATACATCGGTAAGTTCATCTGAATTGAAATCACCGAAAGCAGCTGGCATTCCATCCAATACTTTGCCAAATACAGCAGTAGTAATATCACTACTAGAACTTAATGCCACAAGGGCATTAAAGAAAACCAAAAGGATCAAAAACTTCATGATGAAGCTTTTACATTACCTATTAAAAAAATAGTATAAATCATTAACACTTGATCAATCCGTTAACTATTGTCATAAACATGAACAAATAAACAAATCGCTCTCAAAATATGTAAACAAAATAGTAAAAAATGTATTGCGATGAAAGTTGTGTGTTTATATATATATATATACATAAGTAACTATCCTATCTAGCATTTGTGTATAGACAAAATAATAATGATTCACCTTTTAGATGATGTCATATTATTAACTTCAGTAAAATATAACCAAATTATTACTTTCTAAGACCACATTTCACTAAGAATATGCACTCTAGCCTCTTCGCTTAGCAATTAACAATAATCAATATAATAAAAAACTGGAGAGGTATGTATAGGATGATAAAATAAGCAAAATTGTGGAGTTGACGTCTCACTTGACTACCGATATTGCGTGCAGCGCGTTCTGTTTTACACCAGAATCAAGATTATAGATATATATATATAGAAATATAGGAAATTATAAAGTACGCAGTCGCAGAAAACCCATCGCAGAAAATCGAGCATAAAATAAGCAGATGGCAGCAGACGTTAGCCGTGGCGCTTCAGCAGCTGATTTTTGTTCGACAGTCCGATCGTCGACTATAAACGGAAAGGGAGAGAGGAAAAAGCAGACAGATAACGAGAGAAGTCTCAAGAAGAGCTTCGACTGCTCTGAAGCAGTCTGAAGTGGTTGAAAAAGGAGCATGAACGTTTTGCTGCACTATGGTTCCTGGCACTTGATCAATAACAAAAAAGACTACAGTCATGTCGCAGAACATTGTTTTACGATCGCTTCTAGGAAATAAATGTTGCTAACGAACGTTTGACACTAAACTAGATTTTTTGTGTGAGTTTGACTCAGCAGGTTTGATTTCCAGTTAGTACTTTTTTATATCCATTCAAATTGTACATACCATTCATAACCACTGTAAGCCATTTTCTTCATGAAATTTTGCTTTAGTTCTTGCAGAAATGCCAGACCACGTAGAGTTACAGCATTTAGTGGATGGTGACATCGAGTGCCAAACCATTCCTCGTCAGAGTAATTTTTCTACAACAAAATGTAAATCATGTCCATATCTTGGTCTTGTTTTGGCCACTCTATCATCCTTGTTCTTCTCCCTTTGCAGTGTTATTGTTAAAGGTTTAGTAGAGGTAAGACTATACTATATATTACTATTTATAATCATTTGGAAATACGGCTATGATGCAATAAATATTATACAATTTAAAATTCTATAATAGTTTCGTAATACTAATTTTCAGCCTAGCAGCCCGAAATAACCACTTTCCCGACTGGGCTGGTTTAAGGCAGTGGTTATTTCGACCTCGCTAGGCAGAAAAATAGTGTACACAGCATGGGAAGTAAAAAAGAATACCTCAGATCGCATGTTTGTCGTGCCCGCCTTCGGCGCGGGCAACAATTTACATGCGATCTGAGACCATTCTTGTTTTACTTCCCTTGGTCTGTAATATATTATTAATGAAATATAGTTGTTAATATTAACTAGAATAAAATTCAAATATATAAAATAAAATTTTTCAACAGGTAAATCCAATGGAGCTGGCTGCTTTTCGTTTTGTTGGTGTGTTACTGCCAGCCATTCCAATAGTCATTTACAAAGGCGATCATCCATTTCCAAAGGGTCGGCGTCTCATGTTACTCTTAAGAAGTTTTGTAGGAACAACTGGACTTATGCTAAGCTTTTATGCATTCCGACACATGCCCTTAGCTGATGCATCAGTCATAGTCTTCTCTGTGCCTGTATTTGTGGCAATATTTGCAAGGATATTTCTTAAAGAACCCTGTGGTCTCTTTAATGTTATCACCGTCTGCCTGACGCTAATTGGTGTAGTCTTAATAACTCGTCCGCCACTTATATTTGGCCACACTGTAGTGTCCCTGACTGACAACCATGTAGAAACAGAACATGCAGATCTCTGGGGTGCAGTAGCAGCTTTCTCTGCTACATTATTTGGAGCGAATGCTTATGTCCTGCTGAGAGCTTTGAAAGGTCTTCATTTCTCTGTCATAATGACCAATTTTGGTTCTTTTGCACTTGTTCAAACGATTGTAGTTACTTGGGCAATTGGAGCTTTATGTTTACCTCGTTGTGGAACTGATAGGTAACAAATATTTTTATTATTTAAAAATATTTCTTTTTTTTAAAGGAACACATATAGATAAATAAATAAATCTTATAAAATATTCAAAGTAATTGAGTTAAGTAAAAAAATATGAAATTTTTTTTTCAGATTATTAGTGGTTGCTCTGGCTCTCTTCAGCTTTGGAGGGCAAATCTTATTGACATTAGCACTACAGATGGAACAGGCTGGGCCTGTCGCCATTGCCAGATCAGCAGATATTGTCTTTGCTTTCTTTTGGCAGGTGTTATTTTTCAATGAAATACCAAATAGATACTCAGTAGGTGGTGCCATTCTTGTAACAAGCTCAGTATTGCTCACTGGATTAAGAAAGTGGGCTGTATCGCTACCAGAAACTTCCAGTGTCAAGAAATCTTTGGGCTTCTTGGCTATATAGTGACTAGGCGGTTATGAAGTCCATATTAAAAATGACTGCAAGCTACTTAGGATGATTCAGCGGTGCAGTTAATGCATTTTTTCTATGCAAATAAGGTGTCTAAGGGATAAAACTTTTGTATGATAATGTATAATTCTTACAAATACGTCGTATCCTCCATTCTTGATAGTAACTATTAACGTTTCATATGTTAGTGCAGTTATTATATAATTATATTTATTTGAGGATAAGAGTTTTCTGACAAAAAATATTTCATTTTTACAACTACTAAAAAAAGATTTTGTATCAATTAATAGTCATATAAAATTATTAAAAGTATATTTTTATTATTTTTTGCAAATTAATTTTTTCTATAAAATATTCTGTTTTAAATGATTGACTGATTTATGTAAGACAGTACCTTAAACGAAAAATTTTTTGTCAGATTTATTCTCTATTTAAGGAGACTTCCGCTTCAAACTACGCAAAAAATACATAATTTTTATTAAAAAAAATTTAATCAAATAAATCTAGGACATCTTATCTTTAATCGAACTTTAAAAAAAGGAACTTCACACTAATTGATCATTTTTGTGTTTAATTTTTCGGATAAATAATCGGTTTTGTAAATACTTATAAACAGCTACGAGCACAGTGTTATTTTGCCACAATATCGAACATTATATAAACATTGTACTATCGCAATATGAAAAAAGAAACTTATTTTTTTAAGTATTTTCAAGTGGAAATTCTCTTAAGCGCACATTTCTTGCACTACTTAATTAAATTTAATGTACAATTTCGACTGCTTACTTAGTTGTTAGAATTTTTTTTTAAACAAAGTTCCTCTAATATTAGATTGGCCTAGAATCGCACATAATGCAGCAGAAATGAACAATTCCGAAATGCTTATATTTAGCTCCATTTTTAAGCAAAAATGGCGCTGCGTATAACAAATACAAAATCTATCAAATGGATCTATTATATTTTACTCAGTAACAATGTGATAGAAAAAAACTTTTAAATAGGTGAGCGTCCTTGATCCGTTGAGTAAATTACACGGTATTTTAAATACTTGAATAATATTGAATAATGCATCACATTTTGCGGAATATATACATTAAATACATATGTTTCTTTTTCACTGATACTAAAAAACTTTATGGAAGTATGATATACAGCAATACCATGACTTGATTCACTAGTGAATAAATTGAGGATGCCCATCTTTGACCACTTTGAGACGAATGAAGCACAACAGACATTGTAATCACGAGTTTGTATTATAATTATAAACATATAGGTAAAAGACTATGATCGAATATTTTCAGACTGATCGTAGTTAAACAGAGTGCGTAAGAAATATTACAGAATAGTAGCTTTAAAAAACCAATCCTACATACGATTATGTGAAAGCAATATTTCGTCTCTTTACTGGGTTCGCCGTGACGATGATATTTTTAAGACCAGATTTAACAATTCTTGCCATTTTCCTAGTGAAACAAGCATTTTTCAACTCAGTCGATAGTTTTAATAACCGTGATTGTTACCAAAGAATTTATAAAGTTAGTTTATTTATAACGAAATTTCACCATTTTAAGAAGCTTCGATTTATATATTCTGAGAGTAGAATATGCTAGAGCATAGTGTGATTACTAATCAATATACGATAAATTAATTTTTGGAATTTAATAAAATCAAGTCAAACTATTGAGTGATAATACTAATAAATATTTAAATTATTGATATTTTATTAGGATAATAATATACCATATGACATAAATTAATCAATGACAGAACAATTCCGAACAAATTTTTTAAATAACAAACCTTTTACTTATATATATAACAACGGACAATTAATCATTGTCTTTTGCTTAATCATTTTGAAACTGTTATGTGAAAGTAATAAAACATGTTTTATTTGAAAAAGTATTAAAAATAAAATAATGAATTTCATCAAATACCCGCATTCTTGTTTTAATTTCTTTCATAATTAGGATGTTATTATACTATTATAATTATAATATCTATAGTTTTTATTTGATTTGATAAACGCAATTGTATATCAGATGCTAAACTAATAATTCACAACAAATATAATAATTAATATTTTTAAATACTGCACAGCATTATACTTACGTTATTAGACGTAGAAAATTTGAAATTACTCATTACATTCCTCCACTCATCTTAATTTGATATCCTTCTGAAACATTTTGTCAAAAATTTAATTTACTTATTATCAATTAATAGAAACAAAAATTAGTGAAATATGTATATATATGTTATTACAATCATTTGGTTCGTAAACATAGCTGACATGATAATAATACTCATTATCGCAAAAGGAAAGACTTCCTCCCTAATCATTCGCTGTTCGTTGTGTTAAACACAAAAATACAAACTAAGCATTTTGAAAAGAAAACGTTAGTTTTGCCCTACAAATTATTAATTTGCACAAAAATAGGCATACAATATTATAATTTCTCGAGAGCACAATAAAATGAATTTTTCATAATAATTTAATATACACGAACTTAAAGAAACTTGAAGTTGTCGTTTCAGTAATGATACGAAAAAAAGCAATCTTCACTAATTATCTAAAAATAAAACTTTCTAAATTGTAATATAACAGATTGGAAATGCAGCTCGCTTATATATAGCCGGCATTCTTCTAGCACCAGCTGCGCTCGCATAACATATTTAAATTTTCTGTCTCTCCAGTCCTATAGTCGTTGATAAATAGGTCATGCAGATTCACCCATTTATGGAACTCACTTTATAAAAGTTGAGAGTTAATAAACATCATTTCGGCAGATATGATTTCTAAGTAATTATTTTTACGCCTAGAGTAAGCGTCTTTATGCGTTAATCCGAACGGAGTTATACAGCTTTATATTCCATATCAACTATAGCAAAATGACTTTATCGCATATTAATAAGTAAGGTACGTTTCGTGCCTCATAGTCAAAGATTCCAAATGTCACTGACGATCCCTAATTTTGAATAACACACACACACACACACACACACGCGCGCGAGTCTCCATTACGGAATACATCGCCGATTTCCGTATTGCAGCCCAGTTATAATTTGCACAATTAGTGCATTGAACTTGTCAACCATCAGACCTACTTTCGTCGGCCGCGCACGAAAGCGAGACTCGTATAACGCTATATTAGTTCGCATATCTCATGATCTGCAAGTGAAACTCTCTCGAGTATCGTCTCGCCAAATAACAATAATGACAATAATAATCTCAGGAAAAAAAAAAGAAATACTGCATCTTCCGCGCATAAACCGCACCGTCTCGAGATAAAAAAAAAGTCGCGCGCTCAAGCTCCGACATTATATACAAAAGCCACGCGTACGGAAGAAAATATGATTAATACATGAAATTCCCCATTTGGTAAGAGCTCGGGCAAAGCAATGGATTCGTAATAGCGGCTCGTTACTCCAAAAATATCCCCGTTTCCCTCTAAAACTATAAGGCGCCGCGATACTTATTTGCGGTCCGCGAGCTCTTACGGAACTTTTAAACAATCCCCCGCGCGTAAACACAATATCCGAAAACGGAAGCGCGCGATATACTCAAAATACATATACGAAGGGTGGGTCCAAAGTACACATAAACCTCTGCGGAGTCCCATATCTAATCAGGCATCCCTAAGGATTCCCGATAAACTCTTTCCTCCATCTGAAGAAGAACAAAAAGAAAAAGAGCGCGAGTTGTAGCAGTGCTATATATCGGAGCGAATAAAGTGGGGAACAGCAACAGCAGCAGCATTCGAAGGCCGGCAGCGGTACAAGAGTCGTACACACACTCACACACAGGCTCTACTCCTCCTTCTCCTCCATACAAACGATCGCGGGACATTCCGTCGCTCGTGTCTGGGCGCAGTGCTCGAGCACTCCGCAGTCGGTGCCTTATGCGCGCGCGCCTCCATATCACACACACGCGCACTTTCTCTATTGGACTCTCGCGTCCAGTTGGAATTTTTCGATTGAGCTCGAGTTCTTTTAACATGTGAGAAATGTATGTATAAAGTGTTCGACACTCGTATCGCAAGGAAGCTAGTTGGTTCGTTTTACGCGCGAATGAGAAGATTGGGGAGTGCGCGGCCCAAGGATGGCGAGGACGGCTTCCACTTCTGCTGCTGCTGATCTGCTACTCGTACTTCTGGTACTCTTCGGCACGACAGGTACATCCGATTTCTCGTATACATGGGCGTGATGTGGGAATCGTACGCATGAGTTTGATTGTTTATGGATAAGAGTTGCGCGTCGCGACGATCGAGTTTGTAAATCGGGTCACGTGGGGGGTTCCCGAGGAGACCCAGAGACGAGTATTACATATATATACATTTAACGGGGACACCTGTTGGACGAGTGTTGTGTAAAGCGAGGCCGTCGGGGACAATTTGTACATATACTTGCACAATCGTGCACGGCTGTACCTTTTTTATTTTTACCTTTTCGTTGATGTACACGTTTCTGCGAGGCTCTCGCGGCCGCCGGGTGTCGAGCCATAATTTGTGCAGCTGCACATGCACGCTTATCGAACGGTTTCGATAAAACAATCGATCGTGTATAGGTGTATATATTGGGCAAGAGAAGTGATAACAATATATATATATATATGTATTAGGAGTAGGCCAGGTGACGTCACTCGCGTCACCGCGGTATCTATTTTATGAATGAACTCGACGCGCCGAAATACCTCTGAAAAACCGGTTGTGCAGGAGACGCGACATCGCTCCTTTCTCTCTATCTCTCTCTCTCTCTCTCTCTCTCGTACGCGTGCATATGAGCATATCTTACTCATCGACTTGACCGCGCGGATGCTGCCGCGACACACCTTTGCTCTTGAGACTCCGCTCCGATGTTGCAGACTCCCTCTTGCCAATCGTCATCGACATATAGCACTCGTTCAATGACTATAGCAAATGTCGCAACGATCGTGGATATTCATATATACGTAGGCTATTACGGACTGACTTTGTAACGATTTGCGTTAAAATTGACCGAGAAGATGCGCAATGTGTTTTTATGTTATGTTTAAACAATCGTTGCTGCAGGCTGCAATTTGTGGCGCCGATTCTCGGAACTGTTTTGTTTTTACTAGTACACAATAGGAAGCGGCGCCGTACCGTTTAACATTATACCGCATATTTTCTCGCTGAAAATTTTCTTTATCCGTTATATAGTTTCATTGTGTAATGTATACGTGTTAATGGCTTTACCGGATCGGCGCATGCATTTCACTTTCTGGAGCTTAACGATCCTCGATATACATTGCATCCACGCGTGGAACATATCCGCGATATCGTATTATATATTCAGCTGAATGATCGAAGCTGAGCTGATGTGGTATTACCGACTATATACACCATATAGTCGGCGCGCCTCGAGTTGAGATAAATTGAGCATGAATCACGCACCTGGTCGATGTAACTACGTGTGTACACTTTGCGCCGGCTTCTTCTTCTTCTTCTACATCGGGCTTTTCCCCCACGGGCTATTTTTCTTATGTGTTGTACCATCGCGACTTTCGAAACGCGTCGCGCATACGTGCACCGTTATACACCAGTGCATTTCTTATATGCGGTGAATTTCAGACTCGGGATCCCTCGCGGATATTTCGTGAATTTTAGTATCGTTATTCACACTGATATCTGTATATCGAGGACTTTGTGCATGTCGAATCTATCGAGGCTTTTATCGCTTATAGATTGTAAATTAGATTCGTATAACGTAATGGTTTATTTTCGTTATTCGATGGATATGATACTTTAGGTTGAGCTTTGTATTATATGTTACAAGACAATCGATGGCGAGTTATGGATTATTTTCAAAATTTTATTCATCAGCTCTCTCTCTCTCTCTCTCTCTCTCTCTTTTCTTATTTCACTTCGATATTATGCCATTTTTCAAATGCTTCATCGATTCATGAGTAACGCGCTAGTTTCCCGTCGTCACTTTTCTAGGTAAACCGATTGAGAAAAAAGTCGTCTAGCGCAAACATTACTCTTTGCTAAAAAGGACTCGCGTTATATATCTATACAGATGAGTAAACATACTTAATTGCGTAAAATTATGGCAGTGAATGGCGCGTAACGGAGCTCGATGATGAAAATGAAAATCCACGACCATTCGAATAAAGTGTGGAAATCAACTTGACATTACTTCCAATGAAATTCCTACGTCTCGGCAAAGTTCCGTAAAATTGACAAAGATGTAATTCATCTCCGGCGTGCGCCGCATGTATCTTTATTGAATCGCAGCGGTTGGTTGATTGCACTGAATTCTCATGGACTGCATGTGCCTTGTTTCTTTGTACGCGCCAATCGCGCGTGTGACTTCGGTTATAGTCGTCCCCGAAGCTCCCGGATAATAATAATTAATATAGCGCGGCAATTCATTTGTGACAACTATGGTTAATAAAGAGTTACTTAATTAGATGATAACTTCAATGTATTTAGTGTTAAAATCATCATCGCTCAGACTAGATAGCTTTCAATGATAATAATTCGATGATTTATATTCACAACAAAGATTGAACAAATGTCCAATATGTCAAATGTATAAAAATTATATATTGTATATAGTTTTATATACTTCAATTTTTTTATAACTCAACATTTTAGACTCATTTAGTATACAATCGCGAAATGTGATAAGATTAAATTATATTATTAGAAAGCGGATTAGATTCATTTCGAAATACTCCATAAATATACAACTTTAAGTTAAAAAAATATTCTCAATTAAACGTTTGTACTTTCCTTTTTCGTACGACTTGCCTCGAAAGCACTCAGTTGTAAAACTTAACCGGTCCCTTGACACAAATTACAAATTCTTATCTCAAGTTCGTACATTTACGGTTTACTTTAAATTGATCAAAATAATTAGTTATCCGCCAAAATGAGTATTTTCCCTGTCATCGTAACTCGGTGTCTATACATTATATTTTAATAAACATTCTGTTGCCGTACCGCGGATTACTCACTTGCAAAAAAAAAAAAGGAAAAACATTTCGATTGTTCATTCGCCTTGAAACCTTTCTCGGATTTTTCTTCTCTTTTTCTCACATACCATGCAGTTTACGTTAAGACTCTTAATCTGTTCTTAAACGTCGAGTTATACGTCAAATTCGAGCGTAACTTAATAATAACGAATGTTGACATTTAATTCAATTAATAAAGGATTTCCCAACGTCGCGTATACACAACGTAAACAAGGAGTCCGAGCTCGTAAAGCAACGCGCTGCCGATAAAGTTTATCAAAGAGCGCAATATGTAAAAATAAAGAGAGGACACGGTTGAAGCCTTTTGATGTTTAGGAAAAATAACGACGAGGCAACAATAGCGATAAAGAGGATTTCTCGCTGTTATCGCGGAGAAACGCCTGGCCGTACGATCCAGCTTCCGAATCTATATTCTTTCTATGCACGATAGGGGCGTGTAAGTCTCGCTCGTTAACTCTTGCCTCTGTAGTCTGCGGACATCCCAAAAGGTGGAGATAAAGTGGCTGCACGTCGACGGCGAACCGGCCTATTATACATGTATATTGTATATGTTTGTTCTGCGCCGTGCTTATGTACACGGACGATTTGTGGGCGCGTCCGTCTATACCAAGTATATCATACATCTGTTGACCCTTTCTTCCCTCGTCAAGTACTAGGTATATATACGTAATAGTGATAGTGCGTATGTCGATAGTATTTGACAAATTCGACTATCTCCGTACGTGACGTCAATCTTTCTTTCGACAGCTTACTTTACACGCCGTCCCATACATACGAATGAATGCACGAATACCCTTACAAGGTTGAATTGCCAGAGAACTGTACTATGTTAATTTAGTGTGCAGAATCGTAAAAAAGGATGAATGAGTGCCGCTTTTCATATGTATAAGGATGCGAAATTCCTGAACTGCTAAAAAACTGCGCCTTGGGTCTTTTTGGGACTGTGACGTTTATAAATATATCGTACTATAGGTATAGGTAGTTCGATTGGATAAACTGAGTTTAATCGTGTAAGTAATATGAAATTTGAACGATCAACCTCAATTGGATCAGTCGGTAAATTTGAGTTCACGCAAGCGATAATTGATTAGATGTGCCAAAAATAGTACAGCTATATAAAAATACCAAAGCTGATGTTGAGAATAATAGGATGAAAACATAACACCAAATACCGCCATTATTAAATTTAAGACATCATGGATACATAAGAGTTTTTTAGTAACGAAATATAACGAAAAGCTAACGTCACGCACACGGCAGTCTTTCCCTTTTCCTGCTCTCCCCTTCTCATGAACCTATAATATATAAGCTCAGATAAAATTCCCACAAGAACGCACGGACATCGTTATGTCATTATCCGCCTCGCGAAACCAAAATAAAAAAAAAACTAATTGCCTCATACACATATGACACGGTATAACGATATATATATATCAACTAGGAAATCCCACTTGGTCCGTGCAAATCGGAGAACCCTTTATCAATCCTGAAATGATTTTTGGCATGCGCTTTCAACATATTTCTAATTCAGCGAGTCTCTGTCATGGTGTGCGCGTCTCCCGCAACACGGAGAGTTGGCCGCGATAATGTGGGACGAACGAGCGCTTATCTCGAGAGGAAAAGAAAGGACTTCCTCTCGTATAATAGTCGCTCGAACTCGTGTGGCGTGTGCAGATACAAACGCTATGTGGATACTTTTCGGACCTCGCGTTTAAGCTATACCTAAAGCCATTGTTATCATCCGCAGGACATTGCGGCTGGGGAATATTGTACATTGATTCTTTTTTTTTTATCGCTCTCCTCCCCCCCCGGCTGTGCAATCACTACACAAGCATCTATTCTATGTTTTGCGAAATGGGTATTTTTAAATTCCGCTCTTTCGAGTCGCGATAAAATGCCGATTTGAAACTATATGATAAAACTTTTATACTGTACTGGGGAATTGATGTCTTCACAGGTTGTCAGGGGTACAAACCGCTCATCCACCCCAATGTGCCGGAGTTGATAATAAACGAAGGAGATCCATTGGAGATAACGTGCACGAGCATCGATGAAATTAACGTCTCGTTTCCGGAAAACGATGACGCAGAGGAAGTAAGACGACAAAAATGCCTATTCTATGATATTTATCGTTAATTACATATTAATGAATCTATGAACATCATACTAATCATTAAAAAGAAATCAGTCAATATAACTATTCAGTGCGACTTTTTTAACTAACATATATTACGAACAATATTAGACTAGATAATTTATTCTTATACAATCAAAACTTTCAATCCAAAGATATCAACATCCCCGCACGAACTAATCCCGGATGAAAGCGACACTAGCGTGAAAGTGAAGTTCCTCCGGTCCAAAACTGTACACGGGGACACTGGATATTACGGTTGTGGAAATTTAAAAGCCAATTTCAATGACAAGGATTACAATAATCCAGATGTCAGTTGGCTGTACGTTTACGTCAGATGTGAGTATAACGCGCGGTATAATTGTACCAAAAACGTACAACCGCTATTTTGCGAAAAATAATAATAATATACATCTGCTTCAGCGATTGAAAATCCATTTGTGAGAGGAGGAACTCATTCCCTTGCCGAAGAGGTCGGTAGCGACCTAATTCTACCATGTCGACCAACTTCGCCCGAACTTCATGTGGAACTCTACATGAACTATGAGGTAATATCCTGAATTCATCGATTTTAACGCTAACTGCAATTGAATCTCGCGATTTTTAATGCACAAAGTGAATGTCTCTGATTTAGGAGATCCCGCTTAGTGATAAGCTTACCTTCGATCCTAAAATTGGATTTACAATGAAGGGCCTGGCGACGATAGACAGCGGCTATTACAATTGTCAAATCGATCATGCTAACGTTTCGGCATCGATGGACTTGTTCGTCAGGATAATACAAAAAGCTGCTCTACAACCTCCTGTAATTCTGCAGGATGGTTTGCAGCATGTGATAAAGGGCTCGAGCCTACACGTCAAATGCACAGTCCATATAGGCGCCGACAACAGTTTCATATTTTACTGGACAACCCCGCGTAATTCGGTAAAGCCATCGTTCAAGTATAGCAAAACTTATGGATTGTAAAAGACATCTTAATATAAATCTTGCATTGTAAATATTTTAGAGTTCTAGTAAAATTTTGACACCGGTGAAGCAGCATATAGGTTCTAATACTCTATTGGTAACTTCGGAATTCGTTGAGGATGATGTCACTTACGAAGATGAGGGTGAATATATTTGTCAAGTTAAATCATTGAAAGATGAGAAGAGCACCAATGTTTACATTCACGTATACGGTTAGTGAATGAAATAACAAATTTTTTATAATCCCATTATCATCTGTGCCAAAACAGAATTGTAAATTAATGAAAAAAATCATTGCAGATCCCAGTAAACAATATATTAATTTGACGTCTCACGATACGGACAGGCACTACATTATAAATGCTTCGAATCAAGTGACTTTCTCGGCTAATATTGATGCATATCCACGCCCGATACTTATTTGGTAATTAATAAACCATTCGCACACAAATAACTATAATATATTCCCTCAATCACCTGGATCATTTCATCCTTCTTTTTAAAATTTTAAAGGATGGCTCCGGATGGAAGAGATTTATCCTCAAGTAGTAGGATCAGTATCGAATACACGAATACAGCTGCGATTTTAAAAATTAGCAATGTTAAAATCGAAGATTCGGGTACTTACATTCTACAGGCTCATAATAATGAGACATTGAAATATCTTAACTTCACACTGGAAGTCCTATGTATGTATCAATTGTATAAATTATTATTGTAGCTTATTTCATTTTTCTTATTGTGTAAATTCGGCCATTTCATGTTTCTAGCAATCCCTTATGCAATGCTGGAATCTGGCAAGTTCTATTACGGTTTGTATGAGAAAGCGAAGTTTAGCTGCAAGATCTTAGGCCATCCTATGGCAAATGTATCGTGGATCTATATGAAATGTCTGAATCTGACATCGATGGTAGACTGCGAGAAAGTCCAAATAGAAGTTAGTTTAACTTTACATACTTAACTCTATGCGCGATTCGGCTAATGTACTTGTATCTTTTACCCGATATTTATTAAGTAAATTTTAATTAAAGGACGTGTCGACAATTGAGCAAAGCTCTATAAGTACAGAATCAAAAGCGACTGTCACTGTCGATATGTCAGGCAAAATCCAGTGTACCGCATGCAATTCGTTTGGGTGTGACACGGTTGAACAGGATGTTCTTGTCTCAGGCAAGTTTCATATTACAAAACCATGCAAATTAATTATCGCCCCGACTTTTCTTGTTCTTCTTGTAACAATACAAATACTTTCAATGTCATTATCTCTCAACTCATTAACATTAAATTTATTGTAAATTCTTGGTCTTATACATTATTCAAAAAATATACTGTACACTGCAAACGGAGGAAAAATCATTCTTCTGGCAATAACTTTCATAAAATATCGTCATTCTAAGCTAACCAATTAAATATACCTATAAATTTAAAAATTTATTCCTATAATTAATTTTTCAAATTTACAACATCTACGATATGATTTCATGTGCATTAACACTCTGCTTTAATCTTACAGTATTAAAAAAAAAATTGAAAATAAGCAATTAACTTTAATTTAGAATTTTACCTTTATTAAGCTTGTTTCCTGTTTATGCTACATCGTTTAACTTTCGCGTATGTCTTTGCTGGCTGTTGATGATTCTATGCAACTGGGACATATAATAATTTTTGGTGGTGTTTATTCTAAATTTGTTATTAATATTATATTTGAAGAATAATTTTAGTAAATTTTTTAGCATTACAAATTTTAAAGCAATCATATATTTTTTGTTCAAACAGAAAATTATGATGAAATTTTAGAAGACGAGAAAGTGTATCCAGAAGATGCAATTTGTGCAGCTAATATTCTAATGTCTTTTTTTGCGAACAAGGGTTTATTAAGCGAAAAAGAATTAGCAGCGATTAAAAATGCTCAGAAAATAGCGGTCAAACTAAAAGTCGTGACTTAACATTTTAATTAATTTTAGATGTACATATTAACTTTAATTGATCTACAATAAATGTAAAGTGAATATTGTTTGACATTGAAAATATTTTTATCAATTTTTCTATACTAATTTTAACTATGTGTAAGTCGTCACATAATATCATATTCATATTGATTACACATACACTGGTGGTCAAGTCAGTAATCAGATTTATAAAAACAAAAATCTAACAATCAACACATTAATATTATTTATTATTATATTTTTATATATTTTCGAACCAGAAAATATTATAAAAATAAATCTATGATTATTTTATTCATAAAATTAATATATTTGTAATAGATGGAGTGGTTGATGCACCTGTCGGAATCATAGAACCAAAAGAAAAAATAACTGTTGGAGATGACGTTACTTTGATGTGCGCAGCTTCAATTTACAATTTCACGTATGTTGAGTGGTTAGATGAAAACGAAAAACCCTTGAAAACTTCTGGTTAGTGAAAAAGAATTTTCTCATTGGGGATTTGTAAAATAGCGAACATTTTTAATATATTCTGAATATCTTCTTTAAATTATTTCAGATAGATTCCAGCTCAGTTTTGAAAATACAAATTTCACTCATCGCGCTATTTTTACAATTCCAAGTGTTCGAAAATCCGACGAAAAAGATTATTATTGTAGAGCTGTGACCGAAGAAGACTACGCAGACAAAATTCATTATCAACTTATTGTTAATGGTAAGATTTCGACATGGTTTTACTTTCAGTTATTAATCTGCATCTGAGAAGTTTGCTTATTCTACACCAATTTTACATTACTAGATCCTCAAGCTCCTGAATTTACTCACGTAAATATGAATGACACGGAAGTTACAATTTCGGCTACAGAAGCTCATAATCATATCCATTTATTATGTTATGCTAAAGGAATGCCAAGACCAAATATTACTTGGTACAAGGTAATAATGTATTATTATTAATAAAATTGAAAAAAATAATAACATATCAATATTCTTTGAAGGACGATAAACCATTAGTATTAAACGAACTACAATTCGAACAAGTCTCTATGAATCAAGAACTACGGATTAATTATCTAATGGAAAAAGATAGCGGAAAATATGGATGCATCGTTAAGAATCGCTATGGAGAAATATCGCATTATCAAAAATTTATAGTCAAAGGTAAATATAAAATATTAATGAAGAGAAATAACATTTTATGATATCATTATACTCTGATTTTAGGTGCGGAGGTATCAATGATTTGGTTTATAACGATCGCCGCTCTTATAATTATCGTTATTCTTTTAATAGTTTATTTTGCTATAAGAATACGACGTGAAAGGGTAAATGAATACAGATTTCTTTTTTCTAAATTAACTTACTAAAAATACTCAACGGTATATTTCTATTCAGAGCATGAGAAAGCAATTGCTAGAATCAGGATTGATGCACTTTGAAGAAGGGGCACTCGACTGTATTAATCCAGAACTGACAGTAGATGATCAAGCAGAACTGCTGCCTTATGACAGAAAATGGGAATTTCCAAGGGAAAAATTAAAATTAGGTTTGCATTAATTCCCTTCAATCATTTACTATATTACATTTAAGCGATTCTGACTCTATGCGTCTCTAATTCACACATTTTTGTATTGTAGGTAAACAGTTAGGTAGTGGAGCTTTTGGAGTGGTCATGAAAGCCGAAGCTCGGGGTATTTCTATTGAAGATTCAGTGACAACTGTTGCCGTAAAGATGGTTCGCAGAAACGCGGAACCTGCTTACATTCGTGCTTTAGCCAGTGAATTGAAAATTATGGTGCATCTCGGAAAGCATTTGAATGTTGTTAATCTTCTTGGTGCTTGCACAAACAACATAGCCAAACGTAAGTAGCGCGTTATAATGTAAAAATCTTTTAAAAATCGTGCTCTTTTGCGTTTCTGTTAATGTTTTATAAATATTTAGGAGAATTATTGGTCATTGTGGAATATTGTCAATTCGGAAATTTACACAATTACCTGTTGCGACACAGAGAGAACTTTATTAATCAAATAGATCCACAGACTGAAAGTATCGATCCGTCGATTGGCCAAGAATTGATGATGAGATCGACTAGTGTGGAGAGCAATAACAGGTTTGAATTTATCAATGTTGAAAAATTAATAGACTTACAAAAACTAATGTCATAATTAAATGTTATCAGTGTCAAAAATTTTCTTTGTGATTAACACTTTATGCGAGTGACTAATATAATTATTAATTCATGTGATAATTTTGATTTGGAAATATTCAATATGATTGAATGTGTTAAATTTTTCATAGAGAAGAAAAAGAAATTAGTACTGATTCGTATAGAAAAGATGTATATAAACAGCTTTGGGAGAAAAATAATTTCATAGGAGAAGCTGAATGTGCATGTTGGTGCCTGCTACTAACAGTCTGCCTCTGGTTTTCTTTTCTGCGTTTAACAGGGTAAAATACGCAGCATTGTCGTTTTCTCGCAGTATTAGCGAAGCTTCGGGTAATAGTGCGCCAGGTACCGAGACCGTCATCTACTGTACCGACACCCAAGATGTTACCGGTCTGCCGGACGGCGGCTGCATCAACAGCAACGGCTCACAACAGCCTGGATGGCGATCGAATTATCGCGGCGATTACAAGGACAGAAATCTCAAACCCATTTGTACCCAAGATCTGCTTTCTTGGGCGTTCCAAGTTGCTCGAGGAATGGAATATCTTTGCCAGAGAAAGGTATTTCTTCTAGACATACCAAACATCATACGGTCTTCGATGGCGGTTTTCGCGCGAGGATTCCTATATTAAACAAAACGGTTCTCGTGTGTCATTAGGTTTTGCACGGTGATTTGGCAGCTCGAAATATTTTACTGGCGGAGAACAACGTCGTGAAGATATGCGACTTCGGTTTGGCGAAAACCATGTACAAAGATGACAATTATAAGAAGAAGGGCGATGGACCAGTGCCAATCAAGTGGATGGCCATCGAATCTATTAGGGATCGGGTTTTCTCGACACAATCGGACATTTGGTCCTTTGGTATTGTTCTCTGGGAATTCTTCACGCTAGCCGAAACTCCTTACCCTGGTATGCCGGCCGAAAAGCAATACCAGAGGCTCATCGAAGGCTACAGAATGGAGCAGCCAAAGTATGCCACTCAAGCCTTGTAAGTATTAAGAAATCAGTTACCGATTTTTATCGATGCAAAATTATTTCTTTTCTTTTTTCTAAACAGTTACCTACATACCATCCTTTTTTCTTTTGTTCCTTTAGATACGAAATCATGTGTCAATGTTGGAAGGCTAAGCCAACTCTGAGGCCATCGTTTACAGAACTGGTTGAAAGCATTGGTGAACTTTTAGAAGAAGGCGTCAAAATGGTATTGGAGTTCATTTCCATTTATCTGTCAGCACGCGTCATCCTTTTCGAGATTCATTTATTAAAAATCTAATTCGAACCCTCGATTTTTCAGCACTACGTGGAGTTGAATGCCCCGTACATCGACATGAACACTATAGGCCAGGAGGGAAAGAACGACTACTTGACGATGATGTCGGCGCCGGATCACACGATGCTCGCTTCGCCGCAACACGAGTACGTCAACAGTCCTTCGCAACCCACGGATTCGGCTTATCTGAGCATGAACAGCGGCAGTCCCCTCGACGAGTCTGGAATATTCAGTCCCCGACCCAATTCGACGCAGGAAAATGTGCATTTCCAGTTTCCCAGTTCACCATCATCGAGCCTTGGTAAATATCGTACACCAATTAAATATAGATAATAATATCTATAATGGAACAGACTAATTTTTATCGATTAAATATTTTCTCTTATGCAGCTAACGCAACTCATTCGGATGGCGAAGATGCTCCGATGCTCAAGAAAACCAAGGATGAACCGGAACAGGACGAAGACAACTACCTCAAACCTATCGACGTCAGCAAGAAACGCGAGGAGTTTGTGAGGCAACGCGAAGCTGAGAAAAGAAGGGAAAAAGAGCGCAGTGGTAGAGTGTCCAACGACAGGGACTCCGGATATTGCAATACACCCAAGGGTTTAGAGTTAGTGGATGTGAGGGTGGAACCAGTTGTGAACAATGCAGATAAGCCTTCGGTGATTATAAGGACGCAGGATAATTATGTGAATATGCCGAAACAAAAGATTGGCAAAGATGTGCCGGACAGTTTCATGAATCCTAGTTACATATTCGTTGAAGCCAGCAAATCTGATCAAGAAATACTTTAAGAATGTGTGTTGACAGTGTTTGGTCTTTTTTTTAACGATGTTTTTGTTTTGAAAATGTTTACTCAAGTGCGTTAGCTTTTATATTATTGATACGGTTGAAAAGTGAACTATAGATAAGAACAAAGTTTACGTTTAGATATTATACGTTTTTTTATAAGATATTAACCTTCGATTATGAGTGTGCAAGTGAATGTTAAAAATGAAGTTTAACAAACTCTTTACTTAAAATATAAAAAAAAGCAGATAGAAATTCATTATGACAATCTATTTGCCGATACAAATTTCACTCGCAAACTTCGTTTCATAAAGATGTGCCATTATGTCATGACATATTACTTAACTAATTAAAATCATCGATCGTTTTAACTTAACGAATATCGTGCGGTTTTAGTACAATGAATTGTGAATTACCTGTGTATATATAGTTACCAATTGGAGATGTGAGCCCGCGAATGATCTGTATCAAATGTAGATTCGTTAAAAAGAAACGTAGGTATATTCTTAGACTTACACTTGATATCTTTTCACTTTCACTATAGTGTATGACTATAACACACCAGCTCCAGTGATAGGGGTAGCCCGTCTGACCACCTCTCGTTACATACATTGCGACAAATGCTCTAGTCCAAATCAATAGAAAATTTAAAAACTGAAAGTACTAAATTTTTTTAACAAAAACAGGTGAGAATTCGTTAAAATTCGTGTCTAAAATAGCGATTCGCCAAAACTAAATATTTTGAGTATTAAATGTTTTCAAGGTGTGTAATTTTTTCGCAGGTTTATATTAATAATATATACCTGCACAAACACTGAAATTTATAAATGTCAAATGTAAAGAAGTAATTATCTAATAATTAATTGTAAAGTTGTTAATATTTGTACTCGAATGACTTACGATCTAGCTTATACGAAATATTCGTGCTTAGTCTTTATTTAATTGTATAAGATATTTTGTAAGTAAAAAAGCATTTGTGAAATACAACGTTTTTATTACATCACTAAACCAACACTTTTAATTATTTCCCATGAAGATCAATCATTTTTGCGTATCAATAATATTAAATATTCTTCTAATATAAACATATATATACTTTTAAAAAATAACACATGAACTTTTCATAAAATTCATTGGTCATCAATATTCTCATTAATTCTTATTGAATAAGGTACATCGCAAATTTTCGTATCATTTGGTACTTTTCGTCCCACGCTAACAATGTTGTTAGCGTATTCCCTTCTATACTTTACCCACCTAAAACAACGACAAGCATTATAATGCAATCCCACTGAATAATTACTACACGAGTGTACTTACTCTTTATTATCCACGTATTTATGAAGCAGCTGCTTGCTAGTGGGATACTTGGAGTTCATAAATTGCTTAACTCTTGCCCAAATATTGGCACGATTGTGTTGCGTGAGCCAATAACGTGGTACCAATAAACACGTTGAGGGCGTGGACGCAACCACCCGACGATTTTTCATCTGTTCACCTAAAACCACGATATCAACAAAAGTTTATTCTAAAATTCATACGAATACTAATTTGAATTTTTTATTTGTATAATATTACACACCAAGGCCGAAGCAAGCACCTCTGTAAAATAAGCAGATTTGCATAAATACCGTTCGAACATTTTCAGGATATCTGGTCAGGTTTGATATAGACGGTTTTTTCATCAACATCTCAACAGCATCCGTAATTTCATGCCATTCATTTATCTAAATTAACAAAGTTCATCAATATCTATATATTTTAAATGCCACTATTTCAATTTCCACTTTAACTTACAACATCCTGAAGCGTTACGGTGATGACACTAATACGTTCCATCGCAACATTAGTATGGGATTTTTTCGACGCTATTAATTTAATGTAATCTTCAGCGGCTGCGGTTTGATCCTTTTCCTCAGTTTCTACGCCACTCAATTCCTGTTTAATAATGTAAAAGAAAATGTAATGAATTTTTAATTAAAAGTTATTTCGAGTAGAAATTGTGATGTTTATTACTGGACTGCCATCCATTATCAACGTTGACAGATTGTCGACAGACATCCTGACCATCGGGGCTCTTCCAATGCTATGTACGGATTTTCGGATTTCTTGCGTTGAATCGTAAAGTCTGTACTTGACTTTGTTTCTGACTTTAACTTTTTCAACGAGGATGTGCTCTATGAGCCGACACTCGCCGTTAAGAAGGAAATAAACGTAATGCACCATTCCTTTACCGTCTCCTAGTAAAATCTAAAAATGTCGATGCAATGCTTACAGTTACAAATAATGTCATTCTACAATATGTAGAGAAAAAATTAATTCGTTTACTTCGTTGGGTTTGTAATTGACTATTTTACTCAGAATACAGCACTCGCGCATCGTTTCTTCGCTCCATCCTTTGAAATAATTGAAATTCACCAGAGCATCGCGTAATATGTTCCATTCGGTCATAAGCACGTTCCTCACGTACATACTGAAGTCGAAGCGTGAAAGGATAAGTACATCAACGGCAGCTGTAAAATAGAAAACCAGAGTTGCGAAGGATGATTTTGCGGATACGTGCAATTGTTACTAATAAAAATGTTTTGTTTAATAAATTCAATTAGCTTAGCACTTTTGCTCACTACAGTTGAGGTTCGAGGAACATTGTGCAGAAGTGCGATTTCACCAAATATATCTCCAGCTTCTAACTGTCCCACTTCGTTTTGTGTTACTTCTCCTATACAAATAAATTGGTTTATGCATCGTCTCGTTGCGGTTCGTTAATAAAGATAATACTTATAATAAAGAAAATTACAGCATGAAATTTATAATAAAGTGTTTGTACCTGTAAGTTCGTCGGTCGTGTCAGTAAAAATTTGAAGCTTCCCTTGGACGATATAATAAAGTCGTCGAGCTGTATGTCCTTGTCGAACCAAAGTTCTTTCTGCGGGTATGTGCTGATACTTGACAACCCCAGCGAGTTCTTCTCGAATGTCTTCAGGATACCTTTTGAACGCATTTATGTCTCTTAATAAACATTCTATGTGCGCTATGTCTTCCCTCGATCTTTTATCTGGTATAATAAGAAGAACCCCGCGATCCTATACAAATGAAAAACTGACATTGTGTGCTTGCGTTTTTGCTGTGCAAGTGCATAAATTTATTTTGCCCAACTTACTCTGCACGAAAGCATGTTTTCTTCGGCTTTTTTTTTGCGCTTGGCCATTTTGACATTCGCTGCGACGTTGTCGCCAATCAATTCAGAGTCATAATCATCGCCAATCCAGTCTTTGTATTCTATAACAAGTCGGACAGCCGCACGAAATAAATATCTACCTCTTAATTTTCCAACCTTAAAATTTTAATTAAAGATGATTTTGATACCTTATAAGCAGTGATATACAATACTAAAGCAAATGAAATATTACGAAATTTAGTTTCCATGTCTTTACATATAATGCGATAAGCATTTAATGTAAAAGAAATTATCACTATTTATTAAAATAATGATTATTATGTAAACAAAATTTATTGCATACAATTTTATCGCAAACAAATTATACAAGTTAATCGGTGTAATTAATTATTACAAAAACATTTACTTACGATTTTACGCTGCTTTTTTTCCAATTTCTTTTGAAGCGCTTGGCGTACGGTACTTTTTCTTTGTACTGGTTCGTCAGACATTTTTTATTTAATCTATTAAATTTTATTAACAGTTTTTAAAAATACACAATGGTTCAAACAGCAACCATAATTTAAAACTCTAAACTATAAAAGAAAATATCAACTTAACGCCGTCACATCCCTGACGGGCTCGGACGACTGCGCATGATTTGTTTTATCAATAAAAGTCCTAATTATTAGAAGACGTTAAGCTGTCGGTATACTTATCTACATAATATGATTTACATTGCGAAGTTATGAAATATATACAAATTTACAGAGATCTATTCACAATTTTATTTTTTATTTTGTTACATTAGGTATTAGAAAATTTATTAAATTATCTACCTGTACATATGAATATAATAATATTATTGTAAATAGTGACTATCAGGCCAATGTATTTTTATCAGCAGAAAGACATTTGAAATTTAAAAATGTATAAAATTTATTTATTTCATTTAGTTTATAAGATTATATGTGTTTAATATGTTTTTAAAGTATCATTGAATTTAGAACATTTAAATTTCGCACAATTAAGCTATTGACACTTGGTAAAACAGATTACAGATATATAGATATATATTGTTGGTTGTTGCCAACGACTCGTTGGATGACTTGCTCCAATCGTGCACTGTACAGCTAGTATAGTCATACAGTGTTGAGTGTACACACAAAGTTAGAATACCGAAACCAAATTAGTTGATTGTAAAAAGTTTGACGCAAATTAAGCCAAAATGGTACGTTTATTATTTCCTTATGATTAATTTAAAAATAAATATAAATTTTCAAGTATTCAACATTTGTTCATAAAAAGTTTTGCAATTTGAGGTTATGTTGTAAACTTATATTTTTGCTTATTTATTTGAATAGTACTTTTTAAGAAGTATTAAATTTCATTTATTGAATTGTTTTTAGAGATGATGTATACTGAACCAACATTTATTAAACATTTCACATAACTTTTCAGAGTTTTGGATTCTCGAATATAAAATCTGCAACCAAGTCTTTTGATGATGCTAACTCCATTAGTGGTCCCTATGGAATTCAAAATCCTATGGTTGCTGGGTAATGATAAAACAATATTTTTATTATATATTTTACACAACGATTCTTACTTTTGAAATTGTTCAAGATTGGGAGCTAGTAGAAAACAGATTGGATATTCACATGCACTAGAAGCATCAGAGTCAAATGTAAGTTTTCATTTATTAATTTTAGCTTTCATACCAGTACTAATATATATATATATATGAATTAATTTCTTAACAAATATATTGTAGTTTGAGAAGAATACCCAGCGCATGGAGATGCTTATGCTACGCAACACACAAGGTTTGCATGCACCTTTAAGACTAGCGATGGAACTTAAAGCAGCTGAAAAAATTGGTAGGCTACCATTTTTACCTTCATCCAACTGTATGAGAGACATTATTCTTGGAAAAGATGAAGATATCGGGTAATCTATTTTACAATTTAAAAATTTTTTTAAAAAGGCATACTCTATAATATTTTTCTTTATTGCAGTTTCGAAGATATATTGAACACCCCAGAGTTCCAAGAATATATGGGACAACCTCATGCTGTGGTAGAAAAAAGTTTAGGGCTTTTGTAAGGTTTGGATATTAAGTGTTAATTATTTAAAAATAAACTTTGATATATTCTGTACTTATAGAGTCTTTTAATAAATCTCTTGTGTATAAAATTTATGTAACAATATTATACAGTAACAATAATTTCTAAGTTATTATCACAAATCAGGCCAAACTAAATCGTCTATCCTTATTCGGCATATCTTTTTTACTTCTTCTATCCCAATTTTTATTTCTGCTTCTCTACTATTCTTTAGTCGCGATTCTAATCCAACAAGTATAGATTGAACCTTATTTTTTCTTGCACAAATAACAAATGGAAATTGAAATTTTTCTTTATATCTAAAATAAAATGAAAATTAATTTTTATGAAGATCTATCTTAAGATATATCTTAAATGTTATTCTTAGTACTTACAGATAATTATTATTGGTAAGAGTTTGTTTATCATCTTTCGTTATTGCGTCAAGTCCTGCAGATTTTTGTTCATTCTGAGACTCAACAGTTAATTTACCTTCCTCTGCTAATCTGCCAGCTAAATCTGGATGTCTTAGTAAAACTGATTCTTTATCTGTAATAAATACATTTCTTTATAAGTAACTATAATGGAATCATATTTTTAATTTATTCAATTATATTTATTTATTGAATTTATGTTACCAGAGGTGTCTAATTTATCCAAATAATCATCAAATGCTCTCCTAAGATCCTCTGTTGATGAAAACGGTCGTTTAGTAGCGACTATTGAAGCAGCTTCAGGGCAATGTTCTATCACGTTTCCAAAAAGCCATTCAAAATTTTCCACTGGCAGTGCATTTACTTCACTAATGCTCAGAATTCCTTTAGATGTCATTTTTTTAAATCTATCTAAAAGTTCAAGTACTGTTATTGCGTATGGATTAGTATAATGACGCAAACCGCTATTAAATTTCGTTATCAATATGGTATTTTTTCATAATAATGTAATAAATTTTGACTTTCAAAACGTGAAAACGGTTATCTAACAATACTTTCAATTCATTTTCATTAATATAGATTAAAAAAAAACTTGTTAGATTCATATAAACTTTTATTAATTACTACTTAAATTAGGAAAATGATGCAAATCAATGTTACAATTACATAGAATATATGTTTATATAATTCAAAATATTCAATCGAGTATCAGTTAAAAAAGAGAAATTATAATTTATAAAATTCTTTTAGTCTCTTTAAAGATAATAAGAACTCATACATTTAGATATGGAGCTACTTAATTAACAGTAATCATTATAATAACCATGAAAGACCCGCTAAGCAACAAATCTAGGATCTTATCCATCAATTTGTTCGCATAAAAAAAAATTATGAAAACACGATACCACTGTCATACACGCAACAATCACCGATCCACCATCAAGCGCCAGATAAACAGTTGCTTTAAAAAGCTCACAATTCAAACGATTTCAAGCACAAAGAAGAAGTAATATTTACTCACCCGCAAATAGTACCGCCGAGCAAGTACTCGAGCAATCGACAAGTCTTTGCAAATAATAGCTGCTGGTCGTTATCGCCGCGACGGCATGCCTCGTGGAGGAAGAGACTTCCCGATCCGTCTTTGACAATTTATTTACGGATGGTGTCGGAGCGCGCGCTACTCGCCTTCTCTATTACCCCGTAACTTCTCTCTCCCTCTATTTTCTTCTCTCTGCCACTGTCCACTTCGCTGTATAAGTAACCGATGTGAGCTGCGCTCGTGATTTCAGCGACCCGAGCGTCTAGGCCTCGGAATCCGCGCGCTATCGCCGCGCTGCCCGGCTACTTAAGCGGTTTTTCAAGCTTTTCCAATCTTTCACTCTCTCTCTCTCTTTCTCTCTCATGCTGCAGTATGCATACTATGCACTGTACGGAGTGCGTAAATGGAATCGGCCCTCTCTCTCTCTCTCTTTCTCGTGTGTGTTCCGAGGCACGTGCAGCGTATAATATGAGAACTGATATAATCCGCGGCTTGGATGCCGAACTCGTTGCCTATCGTTCGAGCTGACGCGAGGCCTTATCTGGACGACTGGCTCTTTTGGCATCGTTACGTACGCACCACCACACACTGCATCGAGTTTTACTCGATTTTTTTTCGTTCTTTCCTTCCACGCTCGATCGTGCTTTGACCTATATATATATATATATATATATCGAGCATTTTCACGCGCTTTTTCGATGTGTGCGCAGTCACGAGTAGTTTTCTATTATCGCTATGCCATACCGTCATTCCGAATCTGTTATGGATTGGTTTGGGAGATAATGCGGGACTTAACGATAGTGAAACGGTGCTATATTGGAAGAATGAGAAGTCGTACGATTAAAAGATTAGTTTTGGAGCTGGGTGTAACTAATTAGAGTAAGCAATATGGTTTTGGTCTTGAGAGGAAAAGATTGAGTTTGAAAAAGTTTTGGATGGATGAAGCTCCTTTGAAAACATAAATTTTTTGTTGCTATTATATAAGTTAATTTGATCTATATCTTGTATAAATTATGGATGAAAGGAAAAGATACAATCATTGATCGAATACACATCATAGAGGCTTATAGTTATTCGGCCAATGTTAATTAAATAATAATTACAATTTCTTAAGTGCCACTTAATGAAATAACGAAAGTACAAAAGATCGTAACTATTCCGTATAGTACATGTACTTATTAAGTATTTTATGAAAAGTTTGTCATTTATCATTTTATGATTTTCTCCTAAATTCCTGCTGAGATGTGTGACAATTGTAAAAACAAATCGAAGAGTGATTGATGTACTCCAAAAGTTTCACTATAATGTCTGATATATTTATGGTTCTCTTTTAATTATTTATTATTACACAGATCAGATTTGATAAAGCAATAAAATTGAATCATACTGAGAACTTAATTATACCGAATTATATTGAGAAGAATTGTTCTAAAAGTAATAATGTGGTATTGTTTTGTCAGAAGTCAATATGAAAATTTAAAAATAATCAGACTTTAATATGTAACTTATATGTACGCGAAAGCGTTTTCTGCAGTGGCATCAACATGTAAGCAACAATGCGTTCATTTATAAGCATAAGTACTGCGAACTGCAAATATTGATATTGAAGTATCGTAGATTTTTATAAGTCACGTCAAAATTAAAGTTAATAAACACATATAGAATTATAACGGATTTTATAGATTACAAAAGAAAACAAATCTTATTATTTGTTTTTTTTTATTCAGTTTTTTTTTAATCACATAATGATTTATTTCAATTTTAAAAATCTTATTAAGTACAGTTGTTTGTGACTATGATGAAATAGGTATGCGTACGTAAGTATGTTGGTACATTTTTTCTCTGTTCTCAATTCTGTCCTTTTTAGTTTTTCTGCAATTTCAAATATGCAGCATGTATATATATATATATATATATATATTTGAGCTATATATATATAGTTTGAGCCTATATATATATATAGGCTCA
>UELV01105688.1:2129-27304 GCA_900490015.1 Megastigmus stigmatizans
AGCATACTTGCCTGTTTTATACTTTTTTTTTTTATCATTTAACATAATATTGATACTTAATTCGTACATAAAAGCATATGTTAAATTATTTTCTTTCTTTAAAGTTTTCATGTGTCATATTTCGCACCTAAATTAAGCAAGTAATCGCATAGCTTTTATTTTGGCTTCACTTCTACCGGTAATTTACGACTATTACTGAAAACTCGCATGATACTTTTATTTTGGAATAAGACATTCACGATGCATTAACAAAAGCCTAATGTAAAATGCGTGATAATAAATTTGCATATGCATATATTGTAACGAGGCAGGATTTAGGAAAATCGAGGTAAAAGTACGCGGACGCGGGGCCAAAACCCACGACCTCAGGATCCAAAGGCGCGCTCCTTAACACTGAGCCAACGCCGCACTGCCCTCGACTGAGCTACAGATCCTACCGACTACTTCATGCCGGTATCACAGGGATCTACCATTCGCCGACTAGCTTCTCAAAGTCCGCGGCCGTTATAATATGCATATACATTATCAGTGAAATCGAATAATGAATCGAATAGTGATTATATTTTCGTTTTGATGAATAAATACTTATTGTTGTTGAAATTGGAAGCTTGTGTTTGTGTAAAACTCAAAGATTAGGTACAAATAAATTTGTATTTAAATATAGCTTTATTAATAAAACTGAAATATCGATCTAGTATTTTTGAGTAGGTATAAGCGAAAGAGACGTATAAATTACCTACCTTACCTACCTTACCAACATACCATTTATGATAATTTAATTGATTCAAAATTTAAAGAAATATATTTGTATACCTTAGAGAATGCAAATATACGTTAAGTGTAAAGAGAGATATAGATAATATAGATAATAGAGCAAAGGAAAATTAAATAATTTTAACTTTTATTAGTAATAATCAAGCAAAAAATATATAATAATCTATATACGCAAATTCTTATAGATCATGGAAATCTATACGGCACGATTTCTTAAAGATCAATGACTGCAATACCTAATAGCGCTTACGTGCAGTTAATATTAGTTTTCATTTCTTAAGTTAATTTTATACTCAAGTACTTTATTACTGAGTTTATTAAGAATATAATTTTCATTTGATATATGCACGAATTCTAATGAATTTTTTTGTCAATCGTGATCGTATAGTTGCAACACATTTTATGCATGCAAGAATCTGTCTGCACATTTTATGCGCATATGCATATGCATGTGCGCTTGTAACTATACCCGTGTATCAATACAGTTTGTAAAGTGTTCAGTATATACTTGAAAAAAACGGATGAAAATCAAAGTAAAAAATGCATCTATACTTTTTACTTATCATTTAAAAATACAGTTAACAAGAGAAACATTCTTAATTTTATTAGATTAAATCTATTACAACGTTAAATATGTATTAGTGGATTTAATAATGAGACAATATTTATGCTCTACAAAGACTTAGAAGAAATGGGATTATGCAGCCAACATCCTTTTTACAATATGGTTTCTCAATTAGAATTGAGCAAGGCTTAATTAAAAATACTCGTATTTAGTCCATAACTCTGAATTGTGGCATAAAATTTGATGAAAATAACTGCCCAATTTTCCTTTACAGGCCGGGAGCGCGAGATGTAAGTTTCATAGCACTTGCTAAGAAATCTTAAATATAGGCAATTTTTGGTCTACGCAACTCTTGCATCTTAATCTTAGAAAATATCAATTGCTAGTATTTAATATAAGTAATACGAATTAATCGCTTTCGAAGGCTTGGAAAAATTCCAATCAAGTGAGACTTTAAAAATGTATAATTTATTAGCATTAATAAAATTTGACATTTAATAGTTAGAGAATAGTTTTTTACCCTCTAGCTTAAATATGTTTTTTCTAGTGTGTTACAACACTTTAGACTCATCCGAAAAATAATAAAACGCCTTGAAAACGATTTCCGGATATATTGCAGGATGGAAAACCACCAGCGGATCTCCAAAGTTGACCGGCATTCGCGAGCTGAATGGGTGACGGTCGTTCATTCTGTTTTTTGCAGTCATTTATGGATCGGTCGATCGAAACAACCCAAGTATACCGCGACGATCATTCAGTTCGGTAATGAGAGTCCAGCTCGGCAAGGCTACGAGATCAGGATTTTCCTTGTTTGAAGGCGTGACATTGAGAAGCAGACAAAAGCATATCGAGAAACATGAATCTTATTGCTTCTTTGTAAAGTGGCGGCTTGGTAACGGTGAAACAAATGGTCGAAAAAATATCAAAGCATAATTGTTCAGATTTTTGTCAATTAAATACAAGCTGCTTATATTTCCCTTAAAAATTGAACAGCATTAAACATGCGGCACAATTCTTTATATTGTGTTTTGAATAGGGTGCTTAGTGCGTAGTACTTGCTACCTAATATGTCTTACTTTGTAAAAAAGGCCTATGCCCGTTTAATGTAACTAAATAAATAAATAAATAAATACATAAGTATCTACATAAGGATGTTGAACGCAAACAAAAATTTTCCCATTATATCATCAGTTATATACCGCCGGAAGATTTCGTCCCAGCCAATTGAATATACAGATATTGTTTTGCCTGCACAATTAATTCGTCACTCTCAGATAATCTGCATCTCATCCCGGTTAGCCGTAACTCTTACTGCAGTGCTTCGGCAAAAAAAGGCGCCATAAAAAGTGAAAACGTAATTGGCGAGCGTCAGCGTCCCAACGACTTCTCGTGATACCTATACCAATATCGCCATCCGATTACCTCTCGAGCGCATCAACACGCAGCCCAGCCTATCATACTATACCACATAAATCCAAGATTCTCGCCTAAAACTTCCATTACCACGGCATATCTCTGCATACCATGCCCGCTCTTTCTTTTTCCCGAATGAGAAACAGGTTCGGCAAATCACAGCGTTCCCCCGGATTCTCTTGCAATCGTCGTCACAATTTAAAAAGTCCTCGCCCCGTAAACAGCCACAGCGGATCAGTCGGCTCGATCCTACCGTTTACAAAACCCGTATAACATACACGCACACACGCACACACGCACACACGCACAAGCGCACACGTGTAGTTATAGGCAAGGAGGAATTGCATAATATCACATCGAAAAATCCGCGTTTCGTATATAACTCGCTCTCGCTCCGTTCATTCTCGGACTCGCTCCCTGGCTGTGCTCGCCGTGTGCGGAGATCTCGCGGGGACTTATTTTAACTCGCTCGGGGCCAGCGACTCTCCAGATGCACTGCCGAGAGTGAAAGCGCGCGGAAGGCTGAAAACGCGAGCGCCGCGGCTATATGGACTGTGTGGGCAGGTATAGCTATACATATAACTCGCTGCAGAGAGCCGCGCGGGCGCGAGGTGCGAGTGTGCCACACGCGCACTTGTAATCGGCTGCAGCGGCTACCATTCGCCCAGTGCTCCAGTGCAGTGATTCTCTTTTGTTTGGCTTCTCTGTGGCTCCACTGTGAGCTACCGCGGTGGGTCGACGATGGGGAAGACGATCGCGGGGACGTTGCCGATGCTGATACTGATGCTGATGCCGATGCTGATGCTGGTCGTCGAGAGGACCGCTGCTGCTGATTTCGGCAAGTATACACGAGCTGTCTGCCTTATTGTGTTTGACCCGCTATACGAGCGAGTGAATGCACCGTGTGTGGGATTAACTTTGCGCGCGCGCCGATTACGAAATAGCGACGTTGTGGATAATGTAATAAGCATAGTACAGTTAGGAGTTAGGCTGGAGCTATTAGGTTGTTTATCAAAATTCTCGACTGGATGAGTTGTGCGTGGGTGAGGATTTTCACAAACTGGAGATTATTTGGAATTTGATGGTAAGTTAGGTTGGGTATGGGCGAAGGGGTCGATGCTCACTACACTTTCTAATTATGATTAGGACTTATTAAGCTGATTCATTTACTGATGAGCAAATTACGCAGGAGATACGATAATCATTGTAATTAGGGATGCCCAAGCGAGCGAGGATTATAATTGAGGATGTTAAAGAGGAAAACTTGCGGTTAATTTTGAAGGAGTGTTTGTAGATGGAGGAAAAACTTAAAACTGAAATTCTTTAGCGGATATTTTACATAGGCATAGGATAAAGTAAATTGAAAGTCTCGGGCATACCATAGGTGGAAATTTCATAGTTTGATGCGTTGCAAAATTTGCGTTGGTTAATAAGCCTAGTGTTTAGCATGTTTGTGTGTGAAACGAGTTCATTAGAAACTAGTTCATCGCACCTAACGTTCTTTTTTGCTTTTTACAAGTAACGTTTCTATTATGTATAAAAAAAAAGACATGAGAGAATAGCTGAGCTACTCAGTCTCGCAATCGTATGAAATCTGGAAATCCGAACGATAGCGGCTGTATGAGAAAAATTAAGAGAAAGTACATTTGATATTTGAAATGCTGATGTTTATACAGTGCAATAATTTTTTAATAAAGATAAAAATGCCGGGTGGGAATTATCTCTTTATTCCATCCAGGAAAGTTGCAATTCGTTGCGAAATCCCACTCAAGATTCAATATTATACATTATAAATTCCCTCGTACCATCTCCTGTCATGCAGATATATTATATGTTCCTGTTACGCAACTCTTTGTAGTTCGTATAATCTTTCATCCTTACGAAAAATTTAGCCGTAAACAAATCGTTCCACGATGTAACTGCTACTTTCAACGCTTTATGTTACTTTGATATGCAAACACAACTTTTTCTTCCTATTACAAACTCTTACTTTCTTTAAACACGGCTCATTTTTTTATTATACCTAATGGATAAAAAATTTTTTACGATTGGTTATACGATGTATGGATAAGCCGCGGAATTCAGTTTGTACCTACTCGTGCGTGAAGAATCAACGTGAGTATTAACGTATCGATGTCCTTCGATAAAGTGAAATTGTGAATAGCTGGACAAAGAACATATTTCGATAAAGCCGAAAGTCCAACTACAATCGTTACATAATTCTTTTTAAGAGCTATTAAATGCGAGTGTCTGGTCCTTTCGAAAGAAAGTGTGCAGCTGCGTGTGTTCGTCTAATCACTCGCTCAGACATTTCCCCACTCAAGATGAATTTCGGCTGTCGCTCGAAATCGAGAGCGACGCATAAGACTTTCTCCGAAAAATTCATGAGTACGCATGAACCGGTGGAGCCTATATAGACATAGACATCAAATTATTAATTCGAAGCATGCAAGTATCCTGGTTATATTCCGCGCGCTAGCCGAATGTCACAGGCGACAGACGCATTCCGTATATTTAGCGAAACGAGTTTGTACCACGCGATCCATCGTGTGAATTTAAAGGTCATTTCCAACGTCTCTTTTTAGTTATGTTGGCAATTTCAGTCAATTCCCGCCGCTTGTTTTCAAAATTGCTGAATCGGCGATCGAGTGCCTGGCCATTAGACGTACGGTTCGACGATTTCGTACAAATAAACGTACAAATATCGTACAAATAAACGACTTTCGATAACCTTTCAGTTTCGTATAGTTTGAAAACAAATATACGCGTATTAAATGTTTATAAAATGCAAATTGGTTCGATGTTGTTTTAAAAATGTATATTAATCGATCGTTTTAAGATTGTATGCTTCTGCACCATTGAACACCAACAAGAGAGCTGCAATTAGTGAATATTAGACTGCGCAAAGCTAATCGCAGTTAACGAAACTGTACGAGTTTAAACGATGGCAAAAAGTAATTTTTATATACTTATACTTAAATTTTTTTAAAGCACCGTCTAGCATGAAAAGTACAAAAGATTGCTTCCTGGAAGTCGCGTATTAATTTAATCATATGAATGACTCCAGAAAATACTGAAAGATTAGAATCTTCAACAATAATGATACCTATAATCAGAATTGTAATTATTTCTGTAGTATTTGCGATTTCAACGTAACAATTATATTTCAAATGAGTACTTTTACTACAGTAATAAATATTTTTATTGGAATCATTTTCAGAATTCACATATTTCATTAAGTGATACTGGCTTTATTTATCCTCATTCTTTTTTTGAAGTATACGTTTCTGGATCATGCTAAATCATCATATGCATATAATGTATAGCAATTATGAATGAGCTTCGTAGAGTAGCTTCAAAGTAGTTTTTCGCGAATTTTCAAAATGTCTACCTATAGACCGAATAAAACTTAATTCTGCATTTCGAAAATGAATTTTCCTCTGAATTATCGGTTAACAACGGCCAACAAAACACGCGCATTATGTACGCAAACTCGAACAAAAACTCGCAATGGGGTTCACGCGATAATCGCTGTGGCATGTCGTATGAAAAAAAAAAACTCGCTGCTTATAGTTTCGAGAATTCTTATGGAGACGCGTGTGCGCGCGTTTGCCCGCAGAACCGGAAAGCGCAGTGATGAAAATTACGCATACGGTCGGCTGATGCAGTAAATGCAAACGGGGAGCCGCTGCCGCCACCGCCGCATGCAAGGATTGGGAAAGTCGTGATGTGAATGTGTAACAGTTCGCGCTCGTTTTAATGGGTCAGCGCCACTTAACTCGGGCATTTTCGAATTTTCAATTGTTTCGACATTTTCGCTCGTTATACGGAAAAAATTGGATGCTTCTTACTCTTATTAAGTATAAGATGAATTTTTTGGATTTTTAGAGAAAGAAAGTTTTATCGCGATAGTTACAAACTTTTGTTTTGAGGAAAAGAAATGGTGAATTCTTCGAAACTAATATTTATGATCAAACGCCAAAAACTTTTGCTTCACCTAACTTTATTGCTTTTGATTTATTTTACTTTTGTAAACAGAAAAAAAAAAATAATTTTATGTGGAAATGAATGGACACCGTTGCACACTTCATTTATTTATATTCTTTAATAGGTGTAGCGAGTGTGAAAAAATTTAATTTCAGAATTACAGCATAATTAAATACTAGTAACTGACCTTGCCAATTATTAAGGCTGAAACTCTTTTTACTTTGTTATGTAATGTATTATGTTGTAGCTTATTGTAGGTGCTTTCACTGGCCAGTTTTTATGTAAATTAAGTGATATAATTGCATAATTTTAATTCATGACGAAACCGTCATAACTGCTTGGAAACATTAAAATTTTTCTACGTAAGGAAATACGTATAACTATGTTCATAAGTATTCAAATATTTTCTAGATTTATAAATTTATCTTTTTTTTTTATTTATATTTCATTCACACTGATGACATTTATCACTAAATAATTCCTAAGCTATATTTGCGTTCATACCTTTTTTTCCTACAATCCAATAAAAAAATATCTTGCATATGAATAACATCGATTCCTCCGTTTAAATGTCTCTATTATTACAAATCGACGTTATAAGCTAGAATTATTCATAAAGATAAATACACCTATTAAAGCGGTAAAAGGAGAACATAGAGAATTCCAAGTAAATATTTTACCATCCGAGTACAGGATGTTTCTCGCGTCCGCGACAAAAAAAATGAGCGGAGATGAAGAAAAAGACGTGAGAGGGCAGGTAGAAAATCATCGGTATACTGGAATTTTGTAATACGATATTGGCAAACGCACCTCCATTAGCGGAATTTTCGTTCGAGGCGCAATTGCTTGCCACGCACAAAAGTCCAGCCTCTCTAACGCACTTATAACGTATTTTTCTTTGGCGACCGTTGACCACCGCGCATACGATCGTTCGTCTCGGGGAATTGTATGCTTATAAGTAAGTATACGCACAATTTCATCGAATCCTGCTGTGCGTATACTTTGTGAGTGAAAGTTGTTTCGAAGATGGATATATCGAGACTCCGGGTTCTATCAGGCGCGATTGTTTGTTTTATTAAAGTAATTTATGCAGAGATGCAATAAATTACGTTATTACTTACGAATGCCTTTTTGTGATAATTGTTCATGATTTTCAACTTTATAAAGAATTAACATTTCCTTCCTAAGAAATCATAAATTAAAAGGTGCTTAAAACTTTATTTGACAAATCATCATCATTTACGGTGACATTAGGTTTAATTCAATGAAAATAGCTGATGGTTTAAAGTCTATAGGATCTCCATAGAATAGGCTTGTATAAATAGTTATTTCGATTATACAACAGCAGCGAGAACTAGGTATATGGAGTTTCAAAATCTTGAAAGACAGCTAATATGATTATATCAAACAATGACTTTCCTTATCGAATAAATCAAATAATGTTATGGTAATAATTTCTTTTCTTATTTCCAGTGTAAAATGACGTTAAAACAAAAAACTCTTCAAAGAACTTTATGGAAATAGAAAGCTCAAACATATTAATTTCCATTTCAGTTCGCCTGTTTCGTGAACTTTGAATACAGCGAATAGAATTTCTTCTACATAATTTGTTACTGAATACTGCAAAAAAGAACAATTTTGAAGCTTCATTAATTTTTAAAATTTTGTTACGTGCAAAAATGGAAGTAGAGTCGAAAGAAGATCGCAATATTAATGGAATGCGTTAACCTTGGTATCTTCAGAGTCTGAGCACACAGCTAAAAAGTCAATGTTTATCTTTCGACACCTTGACAATGCAAGTGAATAATATATTAATATTTTCAAGAAGAATATCAATTTGCTTTTGTAGCGTTGACAATACAGATGAATAGTAAATTAATTATAGTGTGTTACTCTACGAAGGAAATGAATAAATGATTCATTCACCTCGTAAATTAATTATTTACGGAGAGAATGAATCATTTATTTATCAGGTCATTGGAATTCCAAATTTACGGAAAATCGATAGTTGGTAACCGCTGCGAATAGTGTGGCTTTCTTAGATTACTTTTGAGTACAGGCTATTGATTCATGCTTGTTGTAATTAATAACAATTATTTTCTTACAACATAGGGAATTGATTTTGCATGTATAAATAAATCGTTAAAATAATTCATCGTTTAAATAATTGTATATAAGACTAGAATTGTTACAACAAAAAATGAACAAATGTAATAACATTGTGTGTCGCAAAGTAAAGATAATCAATTGTACATACGCATGTGTACAGCTAAACACTTCTGCGAAGATGTTGCAAAAACTATTTCTTAGACGACTAATCATATTCGAATAAAAATGTTTACAGGAGTTTTGTATGCAATGATTTAAAAATATATCAATTTAGAAAATTAGTCTTGTTGATTTTTTTTTTTGTGAACGTGATAACTAATTACTTGTAACTTTATTTGAGGTATCTATAATCATTAATTTCCAATTATAGAATACATAAACAGGTGTCTGTTAAATTTAAATGTCGGCACATTAATTATTTTCTTGTTTGAGGTAGGAGAATCAAATATTTTTACTGGTGAAACAGAAATAGGTAATCATGTTGCATGACATATCGTTTCTGTTGTGTTGCAAGACATGAATATTGATACGAAATATACATTTTTTTCAATCATTTTCTTTATTCATACACTTTGTTTTTCTTTCTTTAATTAGCTCTTGGAATTTGATATCAAGACTATAATATTTTAGTCATAACTAAAACGATATTTCTATAATCCATATAAATTTTTAAATTATATTTTTGAATGATTATCATTTATAATTTTTATCAATTTTTATTTTAATATATCATCACAGAGGTAATTTATGATTTACTTATAACAGTACTTTGCATCATTTTACAGGTTTTATCTTTCATCTAAATAATGAAAATGAATAAGCACTCATAAATTATATTATATTTAAAATAATCAATTTAATAAAGACAACACAAGACCACTTTTGATAACGATATTTGGTATATCCCCGATACCTACATTGCAAATTCTGAATTCATTAACTAAATATTAAGTCGATTTGGAGAAACATTCATCATAAAAATCCAGAAGCATCAGCCAGATAGGAAACTGCAATGTCGGTAACTGTGTTAGTTCAAATAGGATCCTTTTCAAAAAAACTTATGAAAAAATTACGTACTGAACAAAATTTGTCATTGTTTAAAACAGATAGTTTGCAAAAACATAAGAAATAGATATGAATCAAGTTTATTATAACAAAAATGGAAATATAAATGCAGTAAATTAAATTTTTGCTATTTCATAAGAAAATAGAAGAAATATGTGATACATCCACGCTACAAAATAGCACATCAAGAACTTCAAAATGATGATAATATCACCATGACATAGATCGTTTAATCAAGAAATATGGGTCATAAAATCAATTCAGTACAATCTTCATTATAAAAGATTAAAATAGTTTCATTTGACTTTTAACAGCAGTTGTAAATTACTTTTATCCGTTATAATATAATATTTTATAAACAATATGTTTAGATATATTATGATGTAGCATGAAATCGTATCATTTATATTTTTATAAATATGTATAAATGTAACAAGCAAGCTTAAAACTTTTCATTAAAAAGCTAATATTTATGTCAAAAATTATTAATAATGATAATTATAAGCTACACTAGAAATCAAACAAAAATAAAAAAATAATTAAATGAAAGCGGAAAAATGAAGTTAAAAAGAAGAAAAAAATAGTAGAGTAGAAAAAAGTACTGACTTGTTCAATATCGTTGCAGAGGATCACTTCAAAGACTGTCGAATGGGAGCTCCGAATTTCGACGCCTGCATTCGCGAAGCGTTGAATGCGATCCGTCCCTATTTCAAGACTGGACTGCCCAAGTATAATGTGGCCCCCTTTGATCCCTTCTTCGCCAAGGAAATCAGCGCTCGACGTGGTCTTCCTAATCTAGGATTCACGATCACCTTGAGGAACGTCACGGAAAGTGGATGGTCAGCCAGCAAAGTAACCAAGTTCGTTAGTGACTTGAAGAACCACAAGGTCAGCTAAACACAAATTAAAAGAAACTTTGACACATTTATCTCATTCGCACACACGAGAGATTCTCGGTATTCTTATTTTATCCGTCGAAAAATATCATTGGTTTAGTTTTCGATTGCGCAATGCTTGCGCTGTTTAGTAATTCAATGTTTACTTACAGGTGGTTTACACGCAGAGCTTCCCAGACAAATTTCTGTCGGGAGATTACGAATTTAACGGCTCTATGTTTGGGTCAAAAATGAAGAACAAAGGAAAATTCACCTTGGGCTTGTGTAAGTAGTTTTTCACTAGCATCTTTCGACGGAGAAAATTAGCCTTTCAAAGAAGTCATTACTTTTGTTTCTACAAAAATTTCTTTCCTTACGCCAAGAGATAAGTGAGGCAGGGAATTCAATTTTTGTGCTGCATTATGTAAACGCGAGTATTTGTTCGATATGAATCACGGATATTGCGCGGTAAAACTTCAAAATTTCATATATTTGTTGAGATAATAACTAATTTAGAAAGTATTTTTTTTTCGGAAATCTAAAAATACAGTTCATGTTTGGGAAAATGATATTCAGGTTAAAGAATTAGCTTGAGTTACGCATAATAAAATTACACTTATTAATTTTCTCCATAATTCCTCTGCAATCATGAACGACCTAGTTGCAATATGTAACAAAAAAGATTCATGAAAAAGAATTTGTGTATGAAATAGTATTTGCATCTATCTCCCTTTATTATGTGTTATAAACCATACGCTTTGTATTCATTGAAACTTTGTTATAATTAGGAATTTTTGAATCATTTTTTTATATTAATGTATTAATAACTATACTACATGCTTGTAACAATTTATACCTACTTTTATTACAATGTTAATTTGGCAAAACTATTCACTAAAAGAATCCAAGAAATAGTTACATTTTAAATTTTTAGTACAAATATTATATAAATCTTATAAAAATAATACTATTAAGACGTAGTAAAAAAATTCATCAATTGATCATCTTTGTACGTCTCAATTGTACTGATATAATTTACGGTACTCTATCTACGGATTCAGTGAATTTTTGAGTCTGCGATTCTGAATCTGCAAAAGTGTACACATCACCTGTTTCTTTTGAAAAAAATATACCTTTATTTCAAACGCCACATTTATTCAAATTCACTGAATAAAATACTTGAATAAAATAAAATACAGGTAAAAAAAGTTTCGCTGTTTTTGTTACGTACAAAATATGTTTAATATTATTATACAATATGTTTATATTGTATTAATATGAATAGAATTGGTTTTTAAAACTGTCAAATTCAATCATATAACAGGCCTTGCAATATCGTCGTCTACTCGTTCTCATAAGTATCGCAATATGAAACAAAATATCAATAGAAAATTCCCTTAATTACTCAGTACTTCAGAACAATAATTCATAACTCGTTTTTTCCAGACGATCTAGTGCAGACGACGACGATCACGAAGGAGCCAGGCTCCAGGATCCAGGTAAAAGTCGAGGTGCAGACGATCCGCGACCTCAAGCTCCACATATCTAATCTGCTGTACGGACGGGAGGTGCTCGAGGGCATCCTCGACCGTATCATAAATGGCGCCTGGCAGCCCGGCTTCATGTTCACGCGGCCCCTTATCAACGAGCTCGTCTCGACCGCCTTCACCGACATCTTCGGCAAGGCCTTCCAAAACTTCCCCTTCGAGAGGATTATCAAGAACAGGCCCAACTCCCTGTAATGCGATCAAAACTCTTCCTCCCCCTCTCTCTCTCTCTCTCTCTCTCTCTCTCTCTCTCTCTCTGCGTGCAGTGAAGCAAATTGTTATTTGGCTCGAAAGAAATTACTGTGCACACCTGGAAAATGGTCACATTAACAACGAACACAAATTTTTATATTATTATCGATGGATAATCTTGTACTTATTTTCGCATAAAACGAATTCGTATTATTTTGCAATTGAGTATAAGAAAATGATTTACGTTGAAACGATTGTTTTTTTATTGTTATAAAAAAATTATGCGCACAACGATAATACTCAAAAATTTTTGAATATAATTTTAGGATCGAATAATAATAAATTAGCTTTATAAGTGTTTTTGTTGCGTCGTAGAAGTTGAATCGAGTAATTATTATTTTCTTCGTGTGTATATCAAAAGCTTCAGAGATATTTGTACATTAATTGGCTGTAAAGTTTCAAGTGCACGCCCATACACGAACTTCACTTACAGACATAAATTTTGAAGGGTGTTTCGTGAATCGGGAGTATACCAGCTCAGACAAGTTTAGCTTGCTATTCTGTACGATGAATTTGAACTGATATGATTGATATTATTAAGTATTACATGTATTTCTTTTAATTAATTTTTACATACTCCATTGTTGAGATTATGTGTTATTTATATATATATATATATTATTTTTTATTACACATACTTTTAAAACGTGTAAGCTAACATTTTTTTTTATAATATTAATGCAAGATTCGCCATATTTTAGTGTCGCTATTCGATTTTTCTAATGTGTGGAGTAATCTTTTTTGCACACTTATAATAGTATAACTCTAATTCAATTGTATATAATGTGTTTATAATAAACAAAATAAAATTGTGTCTTTTTTAATAAAACGATTATTGTCCATGTGATTTATACATAACATTAATGTTTAGGGATCTGCACCAACCAATATAGTATTAATAGCGGAAAACTTATTGATTTTTTATAATTTGAACATTGAATATCTATACTTATGAAGAATTTTATGTGAAAAACTAAATACCGAATACTATAATTCTGTAAAGATTAAAGAATGTTTGATTTAGTGAATAAATTTACCATAGCTGTCCTACTCGCGAAACTGCTATACATTCTAAAATCTACTCATACGCTGTATGATAATAACTTATTGTATTTTCTTTGTTTATTTTACATTACAGTTTTATTACATGATAATTTGTATTTATCGGTTTACTCACTTCATGTAGATGATGCAATAACTTTAAATTTGAAAACATTGGAATCTTATAGACACGAAGCAGATAATAAAGGTGAAGTTAATTGATGATTAATAGCATAAAAAACTCGTTTGTATTAAAAATATTTTGACATTAAACGTGTTTTCATGTTATTTTCATTCAGACAGATATAGAACTTTTTTCATCATCGCCTACACCGTCACGTACATGTATATAAAACTCGGATTATTTTATTCAATATATAAGTACACGTGCGTCACAAATAACATTAATGACGAATCAAGGTATATAGAATTTCGTCTACTACATATGTTATGCTCAAGCAATATATGGCGACCAAATTCTTATTTATCTTAAAAATCTACTTTAAGTAATATTAGATTGACTAGGGTAGATGTCTCTATTAGTGTGCCTTTAGCATATCATAACCTTTTTTTCGAGAAAAGTTAAAAAAGTTGATATAGCACTTTTTTGACCAGCAAAGCTAAACTAAAACCTTTTTGTCTAACAAAGTTGCGATAGAAATTCGTACTTGACTTGACTTGACTTGATTTGTAGTTTGCTGGACAGAAATCGGGACATCTCTCCCATATTATTTGCCGAAATTATCACAAATGCAGGAAAAAGTAAAATTTAAGTATAGAATATGATAATATAAAAAATTGGATAGTACCATTTAAAAAAAAAATAGGTACCCCGTACTTTAAAGTTATTTAAATTCTTTAATTGCTATTCTATCTCCTCTTACTGCACCGACAAAATGTATAAATTTCTCTATTTCAACATCAATGCAATTAGATTATCAGAACATTAGTAAGTCATTAGACAGGCTGCGTGTGTGTCCGAATTGAGAATGTTCTCTATTATCAAATAAAATTAGGTTGGCGACCTGAGTGCGCGCACGTGCATACATTCTTGTGCGCACCACTCCGCAGCTACCGTTAAAATTAAGAAAATCTGAAAAGCCAAGAGCCGCAGCACGCGTACTTTATATTTACTCACGGGTCCTTGGACGCTCACGAGAGCAAATCTCTCATAAGCACACGCGCGCTCACTTTTCAATTTGTGGACTCGCGAAATAACAATGTCTCTCACTCTCTCTCTCTCTCTCTCTCTCGTCCCTCTAACGTCGAAACAGCTAATCTTGGGTGCAAATCTCTCATTCCTGGCCACCAATTGGCAGCGAACCGACTGCATTCGTATATATACGCACGAGACACGATTCGTGAGCTGCGGCTTCTTTCATTCGGTTTTTCTCCTCGGGGAGCCTAATGATCGCGCCGAAGAAAGAAACTGTCGATCTCTCGGGTTTGAGAGCTGCTTACCTTGAAAAGCCATCCGGACTTTGACCTCCGCGCATTCTTCATTTCTCGAACAAGAGTCTCGTGTGCGAGCGCACAGGTCCGATCGAGCTCGAGAAAATGCCAGCTATTACGCGGCCACAACAAGCTTGACGGTGTATATTGGAGCTTATCAGCCCTCGGAGCGACTCCTTTTCCGAGCCTGTTGGATCGAAGTCAATCGCGGAATCGCGTCATTTTTCGGAAAATGAAAGCTTATTAGGGTTATAAATATAAAATGTAATTACTTCTTTTCAATTGATAAAATGGACTATTTTTTAAAAATAAACACGTGATTTATATGATTAAGAATATTAATGAGTATCTTATCTGAAATGGGAAAACATTACATTGCGTTATTTGCTTTATTTGTCAATTCAATGTATTTGTTTATTGACAATAACTCAAACTACTGTGAAAAACCAAAAGAAAATGAAAAATTATATTGATAGGTAAATTTAAAATTTTTTACAACTCTCATCTTTAAAATTCTCATAACTTATAATATTTTAAGCTAGAAAATAAAATCTTTAAGTGAACAGCACTTTTTGTGATACATATTAGGTACTCTGAACGCATTACAATGAAATCAAACAAATATTTTAGTATCTATTCATTTGCATTCTAGTTTTTCTCTGCCGAGTAAATATCGAAGAAATTTTTTTCGTAGAATATCAATAGAGAAACCCGTTAATTGAATTTTTGGTTTTATTGTTATAGAATGTTTTGCATTCTTATAGGCGTGGAAGACGTCAGTGGTTTCTCTCTTTCTATTCCCGAATGCAGAATGTGATGATGCTTGAATTTATTAATTTATACGTTTAATGTTGAAAATCAAATACGAAATATAACACGAGGTATTGTTTTATTTATTCAAAAATATGCATTTTTGAAGAATCCTTAAGACTTCTTGAGAAAAAATGAGAAAAAAACGATTGAAAGGAAAACAGGAAACTGGCCGTTCATTTAAAAAACTTGGGAATATGTAATTTGAGCTAAAAGCATTGCAAACATTTTGACTGAATGAAAATGAAGGAAGGTTCTTTATTATTATGTGCATCAAAATAATTTTTTAGCTTCGAGCTTACAGTCATTATAACTTTTAAAAATATCTAAAACGGTATTTTTTATTATCAACATTTACTGTACTAAATGTGAATTGTTATTTGAACTGACCTTTTGGTAGTTACCTCAGAAAGGATGCATTTGCTGCATTTTAATATCAATTATGAAAAGGCCCAATGCAATAACAGACATTATAATGCATAATTAAAAACTCATATATATTTAATCAAAATTAACTCATTACTCAACATATGAGTATATTTATAATACTTATAAATAATGTTTTACAAGCGTGTGTACTTATAAGTGCAAATATATACTTTCAAATTTTTTTCCCTCGATTTAATATGAGATGCAAAATTTTACAAAAGATACTTGTTTTTTCTCGTGTAAAATTTTTCAATTTATCGATTGTTGTGTAATTATTATGCAAAAAAATGTGAGTTTTTCAACGTAGATTCATAAATATCTTAATTGTCTCCTGCAAATAATACTTATCGCTCCTTTTTCACTTATGTACAAGCACGTACTGATTTACGTAGGCGAAATAAAAACATTTGTACACTGAAAAGACGCCATAAACGTTTACTAATACAAAGCTTTCTCTCGGAGAAAGCAATATTGGAATTAAAATTGCTTCTGAGGAATTAACTTGGGAAAATTCGATGATTCAATGGAGTAAAACGCAAGCCTGAATGTGTATCATTACGTGTATAAACGAGGCGTTTGCAAGGCTTTAAATTATTTTTAATGAAGTTTAAGAATGAATTTCGACCATCTGAATTAAAGCTGGTACAATTTTTTCGAGTTTGTTTGCTGTTAATATATTAACATAAGTTTATAACAAAAAAATTTACTATTTTCAGTGCATCTATTTAGTTTCAAAGAACGGTATTTTCTTACAAACTGAAAATAAACTACGGTTATTTCACATTTGTAAAGAAAATGTTTAGGGAATGAAAAGTCCATTTTTGAACGCAAATTACTGGTTATTATTATAGGGAATCCTAATTAATGCGACCCTAGCGTACAATTGCAATCTCGTTATTGAGCAGCAAGTCCCAGGACTCATTTGCAGAAACAAATTAGACAATCGTTTGAAAACTGGCACACATATATGCACGCTCGCTTTTCCTTTTTGTCGCTTATCGTTTTCACTCGTTCAAAAATCGCCGATCGTCCGTTCTCTCCTCCGCTATATTATATATGACGGCGCGGTGCACGTCATCATCGGCCAAGGCATCGCGAACAATTAACGGTTCTCTTAAAAATCAATGAAATAAGTCAGGTACGAAATCATCGGCTGACGCGCGTCCCCGCACGCATATACTCGCCAATAAGTTAAGACCCCCTCGCAGTTACTCGATCTACATTCGTCGCTCGGTGCGCGAATCGTTCGATCCACCCTACTGCAATTATTACGTTGCCATGCAAATGCGGTATAATAAGGGTATAACGAAGCAGAAACGAAAGTGAAACACCCATTGTGTTGTTTCGGGAAAATTTTCACCATTATAGGTAGACCGACGAAAAATTCTTCGAAAAATGCGGACGGATCGCTGAACACAAGGACATTTCGAGCTTTGCCCGCGCATCAATCGTGCACGACATGTCTACATGCTCCGGCGATGATTTTCCTCGAGTACAATTACGAAGTAAACAAGAGGCTAGATTACAGGTATAAAGTACCGATCGGAAGATACTCGCGCACACGTTTGTAAATCACTTTCGAGTTTCGATAGGTACATACCAGCTTTAATGTGCGCCTTTCGGGCACTCACACATTCTTCGGAGAACAAAGAGAAAAATAAAGGAGGAGTCGAGAGCTGGTCGCTACTCGCTGGGTGGGAACTGGGAAGACACATAGCTCCGCATAGGCATTATCGCTTTTAAAAGAAGAAGAAAGTAGCCGAGTCGTATTATACGAGCTGCGGTTGTGCCCCACTCCACGTCCGCTCTCTGGCTCTCCAGCAGGCGGCCGCGGCGTTCCTCTTGCCACCGGAGCAGCGGGGGCAATGTCAAGGTACTATAAGTCTGGGCGCATCTCCTTAGAGCCGGTCATTCGTCGCGTGCAGGTACGATCGGCTGCTGCTTGACGGGAGCAACGGGATTCGAGAGCCGAGAGAGACCGACCGAGGACCGTACACCCGCGGATTATACGCTTTGTTGTTTTTTTTTTATTTTCGCCGACGAGAATGTGGAAGAGCGCGAGGATCGTTGCGGTGGTTTGCGCCCTGGCGACGCTCGCTGCCGGTGTCCAGGCGCTCGGCAAGTACCAGGGCCTCGAGTTCCTGGAGGCCTGCCCCAAGAGCGATCCGCAGCTGGAGGCTTGTCTCACCAGATCTGCCAACGCGCTCTCCGAGAACTTCAGACATGGTGAGTACTTGGGGGATATCGATCAGCTTTTGTGGCTGGCGATGCGAGACTCAGTGGACGATATATATTTGATGGATATGTTGACTGAAATTTGTTTGATGGATTGCGGGTAAATTGGCTGGAAGGGAATATTGCGATTCGCTGATTCGATTCCAAAAGAGAGTTTGCAATGTTTAATCGATGGAAATAGAGTGAGAGTGCGAGAAGATCAGTGAAAATAATTCGAGAAATGCGATAGATCATTTTCGATTGATTGGCGTGATTGATATCTTTAAAAAAAAGGCTTTTCTCTTATTCACGGATCCTATAGTGTTACATTTCTTTTGCGATTTAATTAATATTTCATTCCAAATATAAGCCGTTAATAACGAGGTTAATAATTTTCCAAAGATAAGTATTGTATGGTTTGGCAAATCAAATCTAAATTCTGTATTACTTATACAGTAAAAATTGTCTAATACATTTCATTCAGACGATTGATCTTTTTGTAACTTGTCTATAAAGACAACAAATCGGTATTATATATGAACAAGTAGAAGTACATAATACCTATTCAAGGCAAAGTTTAAAAAGAATGCATATAGTTACAAATGTAACACTCAAATGTATCTAAATAGTCTACATCGTAAGTAGCTTAATAATCGAGATAGAACAGTTAATTCTCCATTCGAGCCACTATTACTATTATACATTAAATTATTATATATTATAGCGATTTCAACTTTTTATTTAAAGCAAAATTGTAATTGATGTAATGAATATGAAATTTTAGAACAGTATTGGATCAATATTGTAATTACAAATTTATAGTTATTTTGAAAAATCTTTTCAAAAATTTGATAGTTTTTTTTTTGTAACAAAAGATGAGATTCCAAAAAGATCTTGAAAAAATCAGCATTTTCATTTATTTAAGATGATGTAAAGTGTAAGGTGCTTTAAAAGACGATAAGGAATCTAAAATATTTTAATTTTATTCAATAACTGAAGAACCATTCAAAATCCTTGAACTTTAGATATGAATCAAATTATCAATAGACACATTAAGCGCCTCTTCTCAAAACCTGATATTCCGGAATTTTAATTACCAAACACAGGGTTCAAGGAACAACGTATCAGTGATTAGATTCCAGTCTATAACCGACCAGGAATTGCTTCTAGTCACGTATTCTCAACCTTGTCAAACTTTTCCATCGCCAGCTTATTACCAGCAATAACTATATTCACATCTCCATCAATAATTTTTGTGAGTCACATCTTACTGATCGAAACAACAAAAGAACAATATATTCATCCAAATCATTTTACAACCGACATCCAAGAATGGCTCTTATCTCGAAGGGCTATTCCGTTACAGAACGGAAAATCGGCTGGTGAGAAATTTCTTTGGAAAGCCGGTGCTGTCGCGTCGCGCGAGCTACACGAAGCGCCCGAGAAAAAGGTGGCGCGAGTCGTCGAGAAAAAAGCAGGTTATAACGGTGTATTTGAATCGTCGTTACCCAATGTCCTACATTCAGAGCGGCGCCATATAGCATGGGATGTTTAAGCGCTCCTTCGCTCTTACTGCAGAGCGCATATACCTAGTTTCCACTCGCAGTCAAATATTGACTCGGCACTCGTGGCTGGCAAACGATGCCAATTGCGCGCGAGCCGCAGACAAAAATACGCGCCCATTATGAGCTGACCACTGGCTGCTATAGCTCTTTTTCCGTTCTATTTATCTATTGATGTTTGCTTCGCGGATACTGAGGAATGATTGATTTTCGATATTATTCCTACAGCAATCTGATTTGTTCATTTGTAAATAAATGAGTTTTTAGGTCTTTAGGAGCTTTTGTTCACGTTATTGATCCTAATAACATTCCTAATTCTGTGCCATAGTATGAATAAAAAATACAAGGATCGTTAAAAATATATCTGAAAATCATGAAAGAATTCATAAATGCCTACTTGTACAATGGGAAATTCTTGTAAAAGAGCACCTTTATCCTGTTGCGAATCATCATTAAATCACTCGTCATTACGCGTAAAATTATTGCTTTATGATTGAGTGCTATATTAATGTGCCTATATATTCTGTTAAGAAGCATATACAGCGATCATTAAAAATTTAATCGACGCTATAAGAAGACGACATTATAAAAATAAGACATCAAATTTCGAATTGCTACTTTAATTAAACGAGGTATTTCTACAGGTGTGTAAATGCGGAGTGAAATCGAATTTCCAGCGTTATTTACTTGAAACGATAGCGCGTCCTGTGCAGCTGTTGCTGTGAGCGGTGAAATCATATTAAAAGTTAAAAGTAGGCGAGAGTGCAGTTTACAATTTAATACGTTTAATAGCTTCGTAAACTTTTACATGTGGTTTAAGCTACAGCCGTAATACTTTTTTTTTAAACAATTGATTAAAACTCTGGAATTTTGAGTGCACCTGCGAATTAAAATATACATTTGATTTTAAAAATTTCGAAAATGATCGTCGTTCGTTAAATAATATAACTATGATATTGACGGTCAAACTATCTTCTGAAACTCATAGAAGGATTTATAAAAACAAATATTTTCCACAATTTTCTCTTCTAAACATCTGTGAAATGTATAAAGTGTATGAAATGTTATTTATAATGCGGTTTGTTATTATATTAAAGTTTGTTTGTATTGTTTTATGACACATTATTTAGATAAGTGTAAATGTATATTTTATCGGATACATAAATTAAAATATTATACTAAAAGATTTATACAATAAAAGCATAGTAATAAAGTATGTCATTTTACATTGTGGCCATATAAGTAATAAATATGTCATTGTTTGATTTGTAACTAATATCGAATTACGAATGGAGTTTTTACTGCGCTGTAAAGATTTTTATGCATTGTAAAACAATACATAAATGCGAAATTCGGAATAAATCTATGATTTATTAGCGATTATAGGTTACCTAGTTACTACTATACCTAGTTGTGGTCTTCATCGATGTATCAAATAGTACACTTTTTAATGCTACTTCTTTTTACTCTCTAAGTTTAAATCAGTAATAATAGAAAGACTGCTCGTAATTCAGTGCATATGCGCTGATTTTTCTGCGTCTTTCAGAACTGATTTTTTAATTTCACTTGATCAATCAGTGTATAAGCACTGGTATTAGCTGTATACACTGATTTTGGAGCAGTGGTTATGTTAGCACTGATTCAAATTTCGAGTATAGGTTCCCGATATCACAAGCATATAAATAACAATTTGAATAGAAGTCGAAATAAATAATAAGTCGAAATAAAATAGTGACGGTGCGCCGCTCGAAATTTCAGGGCTGCCGCAGCTGGGCTACCCGGAGGTCGAGCCGATAATCCTGGACGAGCTGCACATCGCCCTGGGCGGCGGTCCCAACGGCTACAAGGCCCAATTCAAGGATATCGCGGCGCGGGGCGTCTCCTCGGTGCGGGTGACCAACGTCCGAGCGCGCATCAACGAGGACGAGGTGCAGCTGCAGCTGGCGCTCAGCATACCGAAGATCCGAGCGGCCGCCAAGTACCGATCGAGCGGTACCCTCATACTCGTCCAGGCCAGTGGCGCCGGCGACTACTGGGGAGAGTACGGTTGGTATTCCAGTTTCGTTTTACCGGCGAGCTGCTTATAAATAGGAGCGAGCTCCCGTCGGCTCCTTGAGACTGGGCAACCGAGCTGACGGGACTGTGTGGCGGGTTGACGGATGCTTGGCTGGGATGGGATCGGTTGGGCAATTTTCTACATGCAGATTTTCTATTTTATCGACTGGGAGTTTGGCTGTTGTGTGGAAAAAAGACTTGATAATTTACTTGTAGGTGTAGTGCCTTTAAAAGCTTTTGATCTTGCTATTCGATGATAACAATCCTCTAGACTTTTGATGAATTAGAGGATAGCAAAGATAAACGTGCTTTATAAAATTATACGACAATTTATACGTATGCAGATTATGTGTATACGTATAATAATATTCATTTTAAACTTTCGAGTATAAAATATCTAATAGTTTTTCGGGAATTCATAGAGTCAATTTTTTTTTGTTAGTATTTATGGCTCGTTATCAATTTTACTATTATAGCTTACTAACATTTCCCATTCTATAACCACGAATCAAATGATTTTGAAAATATATTACCAGAAATGTTGACCAAATGTTTTACCTACTTATATTTAAAACATAAAATCGTTTAAATATTACTGAAATAAATTAAATCGCTTACTGTTGTTTACGTTTTCATGGGTGGTACTTACAGCAGGATTTGACTTTTTTAACGAACTCAACCGGATTGATACCTTTCAGATGGATAAAAGATAAATAAATATATAAGTATCTTAAAATATTTTACGCAGACTTGATGCGACAAGATATATTTAAGGCCTATAGAAAAATGCTTAATAAGTTTCAGCTTGTATCATGAAATTGTATTTAAATTAATGATTTTTAGATGGAGTCAAGGCTAAAGTTTTCATTCGGGCAAAACCATACGTAGTTCAGGGTAAGAAATTCCTCAGGCTGCAACAGCTCAAGATGGACTTTTCTGTGCGAAATATCAAGATGGGCGTTGACAACGTTCACGACGGCAATACCATACTTCGTAAGTGAATTAATCTCTTTGACTTGTTATATTTTATATGTTATATGTTATATGTTATACATGCATACGTATTAAAATTAAATTTTTCAATCTTACAATTAAGGCTGAGGAAACGAAAAGGGCGGACGTATGAATTACATAGGTCCAAAACTATAACAAAATAAATTATTATTTCAACTATTCCTTTTTTAAAAAGTTTACGTATGAGCAACATTATTATAAAATTCTGAAAACTGGTAATTTAAAAACTATCACCGCTCATAAAAAAGGCGCACGCTCTTTTCGTTTCCAGACTCTCAATTACCATTATCAAGGCATGTACTTTTAATTAACCTAAAATAATTTCCAATCTTTATAAAGAAAATATATATTTACTTTCTTAAATACATACTAATTAGATCAGCTTTTAAAATAAATTGAAAAAATACGATTACTAAAAATATGTTAAAATTCTTCCTTGTAGTTTCTTGATGTACATTTTATTTTTCGATAAAATTTCAATTATTGACAAGATGGCAATGAAAAAATCATGAAGAAGTTAAGTAGACGCAACTGCATCTCATTTTCCTAACATTTTTTCCGTGTGTTACAAAATAGATCTGTTTTAAAAGTAATCCCGTTTACTAAGTAATCGTTGTCTCACAGCTTAATTAGCAGATTCTCTAATTTTCAAGTACGAGTTTGTTTATGAAAGGAAATATTGAAAAGGAAGTTGTTAGAAGACGAATTCCGTAACATAATTTCTTACTAACTGTATAAAGCGAAGGATTAAAGAAACTTCTTATACACCCACTTATTTATTGTGGCCATTATTTCGAAGGTTAACGGAATTTAAAATTCAATGTTTTAGAAGCGGCACTGAATCTTTTCATCAACAGCAACAGCCAGGAGCTTTTGAAGGAAATGAAGCCGGATCTGAAAAGAAAACTCGTTCAAGTCATGTCGACCTTCGTGGAAAAAATCTTCAATCAAGTACCTTACGACGCCTTCGTTACAGACTGATTACCATTAAACACATTAAACAATTCCACAAACACATGAAAGTCGTTCACGTGTTTTCCTCGCTATGAGCTTTTATATCAGCGACGCGTCAAGAAGATAGAAAGAAAATGATGGACGATGCTTTTAGCGAGCAAGTCCATATCCTTCAGCATAGATTTTAAGTCTGCAATGTATATTTATCGAGCATCGACTACCTATAAGACACTAGTTTAAGCTATAATTTATTGTTGCGATGCGCGCAAATTATCGACGTCCATGTGATATCGTGCGACTACTTCTTTGTGTTCTCATTATTAATGTTTACCTATTTTACGTGTGTATACGTGTCTTAATCGCAATACTTCGAAATACGCGAGACTAACTTTTGTTTTATTTCTTTTTTTTTTAATAAAAAGAAAAAAAACAAATATCCCATTGATTTTTAATTCCACACGACTGATGTATGCGGTTATAGGCGTCATTCGTTCGATTGAAATTAAGTGGAAATGACGCAGTACAGGATCTGTTGAGTGTAACTTTTGCAAATAACGCAGACGCTTGATCTGTATTCCGGACCCTTGACGCTTAGTACCGTGGAATAAGCGTGATTCTCATCCTAAAATTTCTCTCGTTACGCGCGCACAAATACAACCATGCAAATCGTTATAGAAATATTAAATATTTGTTCGTTTTTTTTCTCCGAATTTTTTTGTCTATCGGTAATAAGAAGAAAGCAGCAATGAATAGCGCAATTTTTTTGTATATGTCTAGCGTAGAAATATAGGTTAAGAACGATTTGTGCATTAATCTTGACTGTATTCATCAATATTAAAAGAAGGTTCGTAAATGGCCGAGCGCTTGGTGAAAAAAGAGGCGCAAGAAATTCCGTTCCGACGTCACAAGTAGAAAGGAGCAAGAACCTTTGCTTTTCTTTTTCCGTCGGGACAGTAGACGTATTTTTCTTAGTATCTGGTTAGATGGGATTCAGCAGAAATTCGAACACGTTTCGATGGGAAACAGGCCCAGATCAAGGGCAGGGGTAGAGAGAGAG
>UELV01105692.1:0-11971 GCA_900490015.1 Megastigmus stigmatizans
ATATATATATGTGCCCAGTGTGCATACTATGTGTATTTGTGCGAACGCGCGAAAGCTTCGAGCTGAATGAAATAAACACGGGGATTTCAACGGATCCCCGTGTTTTATAACCCCCCGACGAGACCGAAAAACCGATTTTGAAAAAGTATTTGCGCCCGTTGTACCGCACGGCCTGCCCGTCGCCGCCAATGCGTTTTCCCATCAGCTGCCGTTGTTGCGCCCGCTCGCACGCCGCGTCCCGTGTATATACCTTGTACCCCGCGGAATTTCTAAGGGCTCGGGCACCGCGCAAAGGCTTTGTTAATTAAAAACTTTCAAAAGAAGGGGAAATACATCGTGTAACGAGTTTCGAATTTTATTTGTATATACACACCGCTACCGCGTACATAGGCAACCTATTCGCATTTGTACACTTTGAATTTTTGATTCGATTTGTTCTGATGCTGCAGAACGTAGCTGGTGATATTTCGGGCTTTTTTTTTTAATTATGAGTATTGCTAGGTTTTATGCGAGAGTAAAGCGATTTATATACAAAGTTCGTGCATTCGATGCTGCATCGCGAAATTTCGTATATACGAATTCTTGCACAGTTAGTAGATTAAAAAGATTGTTTTTCGATCCGAACGGATTTGGAGTACTGCGAAAAAGCCGTCAATCAGTGCATAATGGTATTTTCAATATCCGACAACTGGATGTGCAACTTTGATCACATTTGGAATAATATACCAATAAATAAGCTTTGATTATATTGTACGTTTACGAGTAAACCTATCGATTTACGATAATTAAAACGTTCTATAAAAGAAGCCCAATACTCTTTTTTGTTCAAATCGGCCATATAGATACAGCCCGTAAAAAGATATTTCCATTGTTTTTTACATAATATACATCGTGGAACACTCCATTACTATTATTATTTCTGCACATCCTTGTTTCTCAACTCCTCGCTCTCCTCATCCATAAGCCGCATCCCTCTACACAGACCCCGAAACATCCAAAGATGTAGTAGTTCAGCGTATATGGATTCAATTCACACGCGCGCGCACGCGGTTCCTTCCTCTTTACTCGAAGGAAGCTCATCGCGCGCGCCGACTCCGTCGATTTCCTTACAAATCGAAACGCTAAGCCTCCCCGGAGCTTATCCACACACACACGCACACACACGCGCGCGCATCGCCGTCGGTCCTGGAGAGAGAGTCTCCTAGGAGCGCAGCAGCAGCAGCAGCAGCACTGCGTCGCGTAATAAGGGACTTAATGTTTCGGAGCACTTAGTCAACGCTACATATACGCGCTGTGTGTCGACGCAGGCCGACTGTCTGTGTATGCATGCACGTGTGTGTGTGTGTACGAACGCGAGTCTCTCTGTTGGTTCTCTCGTATAATACACGAGCAATTTGAAACTAGCGCGCGGCGGCCGTTCTCGCGTGTTTCTCTTTCCCTGCGCTGTGTCTGTATGCAAAGCCCATGCGCTTAATCCCTTGGTGGATGCGCGCACACACACACACATTGCGCAGGCATGTGTGATTCTATAGTGTATATGAAAGGCCCAATTAGCTACTGGCAATTGATATACATTCCTGTGCGCGAGCCTATACGTATATATGCGCCCCGATTCGCTCGCCGTTATTGACTTTATCGCGCCTCCTATCGATCGATATATATTTTGCCCACCTCGCAGTTGCAAGAGTATCGCGTGCAGCCGTTTGCTTTCCTACAATCGCTTTTTTTCTTCCTTTTCATTCGACGCATCTCTATGAGGATATACTACATTATCGTGCAAAGAGACTTGGCTCTTGCGATTGTCTCCGTATAACATATGGTCTTGTTAAGCCTACATAAACTTATTAAAATCCTTCTAGGACATTAATGTAAAATATAGGCTTTCTTGCGCTTGGCTGGCTATTCAGCCTTGGTGTATAAGCTGGCTAGTGGAACAATTTTACAAACAATTATCCACGGGAATCCTATCTTATACAAACGAACCCCTTTGGAATTCAAGCATGGCTTTTGTTGGCGAATCGTATACATTGGCGAAAAGCTCGGCGAGCGAGAGCGTTAAAAAATTGTTCAACCGCAGGCTGATTTAGCGAGCATTACAGTCACTTTATCATGCACATTCGCGTGCAGCTACGAGCCACAGTGACTAAAATCCAAAGAGCCGTGAGAAAAGAAAGATGATTGTCTTTTGCTCGTGGCGAGGCGGCCCCGCGGTAAAAGCACGTACGGATCTCGTCGTCGGTGCGCGCGAACGAGAGACCGACGAACATCGCTCTTGAGGAAACTTTAACGCTCTCTCTCTCTCTCTCTTCGTCTAAGTCCCGCGAGGGAGGGAGCCGCGAGCAATGCCAAAGAGAACGAGACGGATATAGAGACTCTCGAGACGCAGCAGCAGCAGCAGCAACAGCAGCGTATCTCGTCGGCGTAGCTGCGGCGGTTCGTTGATCCGCGCGCGGTGTGTAGTGTGCACTGCACACAGCGCGCAAAATACCAGCAGCGGCGGCGGCGGCGGCGGCGGCGGCGGCGGCGGCGGCGGCAGTGGCAACGGCAGCAGCGCACAGCCATTCTTCGGCATCAGTCGTTCGCCGGTGACTAAGCCCGCAGACGACGGAGCTCGCGAGGAGGGGCCGCCGCTGTCGCGCGACCGGCCAAAGAGACGAACACCAGCCGGGAGAGAGAGAGAGAGAGAAACATGTTATGAGGTAGGAGACATGCTAGGGGGAGGGCGAGATGTCAATTATAAGGCCTTAATCGGAAACCCGTCCTTACTTGTGTTGAGTTTATATATACCGAAGACAGAGACAGATAGAGAGAGAGAGAGAGAGAGAGAGAAAGAGAGAGAGAGCAAGAAGGATATAGATGCCGAGAGCCCAGCGCAACCGAAGACTACAAGACCGTTGCGATCTCCGTCTCTCATTATGCTTCCATATCTTTCTTTCCCTCATTTCGTCTCTTGATCCTCGGTTATCTCTCTTCTTCTCTCTCTTTCCCCTTCTCTATTCCTTTCGTTCCGCAGACCTATATCAATTTTCTTTCTTCTTTTTCTCTTTTGAATCCTTATCTTTTTGCGGTTGCTCAACTATCCCTTTATGTTTCACTTTTCTAATCTATCACTCGTAGCATTGATAAGTTGTTTGGTTATGCATAGCCATAACAATGGATCCGCAGCCATCTTAAACGTCATTTCCAAAAGCCGATTTAAAAAGTCATCATTATAAAATCAATTTATTATACAATTTTATTATAAAAACAAAAATAATTGACTGCTTTCACTATCAATGGAATGTAAGTAACAAATTTTAGCGTTCATTTGAAGAAAAAAAAGAAAATATTTCAATTACACGTAACTACATTGGAAGCATAATTATCAAGCCAAGGCATGCGAGTACTTGAGTGGTTATCCCGAAACACCAGTTGATGCTCTACGGTCACTTAAAATTATATCGCGTCCTCGAGAAACACTGGCTGCTACGTTGAATGGCGAGATCTCAACAGTAATAGTCTAGAGTGTCAGATCTCCTGATTAGCGAAGGATGATCATACTAGCGACAGCAAGACTAATAGTTTCCTCGGATCTTCAGCGCCAAGTGGAAACTCAACGAGCTGAGTGTTCCTTGCTTTGTGGCTGCATTTATATTTAAATCTTTAGCTCGATACGTCGAACTGTATTGACGAGCTGCTTTCGCGTCTATCTTGGATGTATGCGTAACGATATAGTCTACGTCTATCTGTAGATATAGAGCTTTAGTGGTGACGAAAAAGGGTATATGGTTGATAAAAGAAGGTTATGATGTATTTGAAAGTGCACGAGATCGAAATTATGTTAAAGTGAAAGAAATGTTTTTCTAGGATATATAAATCTGAACGAAACAAGGTATTTACTGTATTTGCATCCTTCGCTGGCCAAGCCAAAGTCTCGCCTCTAAATAGTAAGAACTGCGTTGGGGAAACAGCCTTCAAGATTGATTGATGCATACCGTAAAGTTTCCGAATTTATTATTATCCATGCCGGAACAAGAAAGCAGGACTCCAGCCAATTTGCTACGAATGCTAGATGTACTGTATTATAGTAAAGAGTGTAATCCAACATTGCAAAGATTTAAAGAAGGGATGATCAACGAACTTCCTTGAGAATATATGGATCAATGTGAATATAAATTTTGTGACCTCGTTTAGCAGACATGAACCATTGATCCCCTTGAATGGCTCAAGGAATAATAGTATATACATTTGTCAAGAATCCGCTTACAGCTTTTAATGGTGGGAATCTATCGATGCAGATTGATTCATCTCCTGGTGATGGTCTGGTGTCATTTAACTATTTGTTTCCTGCATGTCAACATTGACAAATACTTTACAATATTGCATCAAATACGAAAACTATGTTCATTTGAACAGTAGCGAAATATATAACATACTGTCAAAATAGCGGGATTGTAAAGCTCTGTCTTGCGAATGGATTTGAAAATCCAATATTCACTCCGCAACATATATTGAAAATACAAAATCGGGTCATTCGACAATTCGAAATTTTGCCTCAGCCGAATAATAACCCAAAACCCAAATAGTTTTTCGTGGAACGCGTTGAATTACGTCAGCGGTAAATCGAGCACAGATTGTATCGCCAACAGCGACGAAGCAGCAGCAGCAGCAGCAATAGTAACACCACCTCAAAACAATAATGCACCGCCAAGTGTCTTTGTTGGCGTGAAATGAGTTTTTTGCCCCGTGTCGTACGCACGCACGCATATAAAGCCGGCCAGGACGAGAAGTGCGGCGGAGCGCGTCGCAGGTGCCGATAGGAACTCGATGCCGCCGCTCCGCCAACTTATATACAACGAACACTCGAAGCTCTTTTTGGTTAAGTAGGTTGTGTCTGTCTCTCTTCCTCTCTCTCTCTCGCTCTCCCGTATATATATACCTTAGGTGCGCGTCGGTGCGAGCGCGGAAAATAACCGCCCGTACTTACGGCGCGCGCGTCGCGAAGCAAACAGTCCCGAGAGCTGACACGAGCGACTTGGATTTTCCCCGCGCTGCTGGCGTCCGTCGTGCAGAATTGTTGTTCGTTTTGCGCGCGCGGACTCCCCGTCTATCCGAGTTGTATATATAAACGATGATATGGAGGTATGGGCGCTTTTTCGACTTTGACCAGTTCGCGGCGCTTTAAGCTGCTATTCGATTCCGCCGTACTTTTGCAGTTATATTGGAACTGATGAGACAAAATTGGAAAGTGATTGGAGCTTTGAAATTGGCGAGCGTATGCGAAATTTATAATGGATGTGATTATAAATACGGGAACGCCTTAAAGTTTAGAGAAAAAAAAAGGAATATTTAGTTATTTGAGATGGATACGAAATGTATCAATGTGTCAAACATAATCAAGCCTGTTTCAGACGTTGTTATAATATTATTACAATTGAAATATATAATTCATGGTTTCGTGACATTTCTGAGATACTTTATGAATGTGTAAATTTGTTATAAAACGTTACTTCTCAATTCGCTTTGATAATGAAAATAAGTTTAAAAATAATATTCTGTCAACGTCAAGTGCACGGACCTTTGAAGAATAGATTAAAATTTATTTCTCTTGCAACATTTTAGCTTCGCATAACTCAAACAGTTCCATTATGGCCAAAAAAATGAACTGAAACCATTGAAACACAAAGTATAACAAGCAAGATAAATTTAAGCCCGTGACACTGTAGAAAAAAGTTCCACACTATATCGTTTTTTCGACGAATTTAATCACAAAATAGCTCCACACATCCATTTAAGATCATGAAATTTTTTTTCACCACCAGTACTGTAAGAAAAAGCAGCAGCATGTAGCAGCAGCAGCAGCTCGCACATCTTGACATTTTCCGCCCAATGGCTTCCAGAACATTTCGATTGAAATTAACCCACCGACCTTAAATAGCCTCAAACGTTCTTGCCAAGCACATCTGACCTATTTCAGGATTCGAATGAATGAAAAAAAAAAAAAAAAAAAAAAAACCCTCCGAGAAAGAAGAAAAAAAAGCCGAGACAGCCGCATTAAAACATCGCGAGAATCTCATCACCTCTCGCGCGACCCCTTTCCTCATCTACACGTTGCGAGAACTCGGCTCGACGATTTGCCCTCGTCGCTCGACTGAATCGAGACTCTCTCTTTCTCTCTCGATTCAAACGCGCATATTCACGAGATCGGAAACAAAAAGCGCAGCAGCGGCAGTATCAGCCGCACCGAGTTTATATTCAAATCTATCTCTCGCGCTCGTGGCCACTGTACTTTTACAATGCCTTTGCGCGACTGCTAGCGCTTTAATCTCTCTCTCTCTCTCGCTCACTCACTCTCCCTCTCTTTCTCGAACACTTTTCCCACCCGCACCAACGCCGCCGCCGCCATCACTCTCGTTAATTAATGGCTTTTTCAAGTGAACGCGAAGAGCGCGTGACAGTTGCAGATGATGCAAACAAACGCGGCGCTGCCGCACAGGTGAACCGTATATACATGTAGCCAGCGCCGCCTCGCCGATCGATCAAAAGGATTCTCCGCCAGGCCTTGGTTGCAGAGCGCGTCTGTGTAGTGTAAGTGTACACGGATATGGAGGAGCGTGTGCCTTTTATGAATCTCCCGGCGGGGCTCGCTTTGTTATTCTAGTAATAAGTGTTGGTATCGATGCCGAGCGCGTACGCGAGCAAGTTAAAGGTGTACCACCGCGCTCGCGCCTACCAAATCGTCAACATTAAATGATCAATTAAAATTCTTTGACTTCGCTATGTGCTCTCTCGCTCTCGCGCTTCCTTTTTTTCGACGATGTATATACGGGGTGTGTTATTGATTACTCACTGCGAGCTGAGCGATTTACTTGGAAAACTTTTTTTTTTCGATGCCAACGTTCTGCTGTTATATTCTCGTGTGACTTCGTGTTAAACTGAAGCATATTAAAATTAACGTTACTCCGATCGGCTTTACACCTGATATTTTGCAATTATCACGATAGTGTAGCGATTACTTTTTCATGAAAGTGTAAAGACGATCGGTTATAAGAAACTGATAAACTGCATCGATCAGTGATTTATGTCTCATTTCAATTTAATACCCAGCGTTTACCAAATCGATATACACAGGGTAGGCGAGCGAGGAGGAAAATATAATTTTTCTTTCAATTTTCTCAAACTCGCTTTATCGAGGTTATATAGACGCGGCAGAGAGACTGTGTATAATAAAAGCATAATTGGCCTTTACAATAGCTCGGATGTATAAAAGGCGTCGCGTCTACCGTACTAATAAACGTTATGCAAACAGGTATGTATAGGTGAGATTTTGCATGAAGTACATTGGCACGCGCGATATCGATTTCGCAGGTTCTTTATTCCGTTAAACAATTACTATGTCTCATCGCGAATTCTTCGACACAGCAGAGAGAGAGAAAGAGAGAGAGACAGAGAAGTAGCCTTACACAGTTCCTTATTATATTTCATCATACACCGACACTTTATCGGCACACCTCGTTACTACGTGACTTGCAAATAATAAAACCATTCGAGCAGTATTAATATCTAATAAAATATATATTTTCTTTGCTTTGCTAGTCGTTTATCAAATGCAAGGGATTAATTTACTTAACGCTGACCTCTTAATATATACCGCGCACTTGACCCAGAAGCGACAAATAGTGCAACAGTTCGTAATGCAGTAACAAAAACGCGCGTCCATCCCTCGCTCAGCGTCGATGCATCATGAACACGTATGCACAGAGCGGATCCGAACACCGCGTTCCTGCACAGAAACCCTGCACGGTAAACAAACACGCTCTCTCTCTCTCTCTCTCTCTCTCTCTCTCTCTCTCTCTCTCCATCTCTATCTCTATCTCTATCTCACTATGTACGTACGCATGTAATCCGCAGTGCATTTAACCGGGCGATGATCGGTTCGACCGATATTGCAGATTTCCGAAAACAATCCGCCACGTAGTAGCTGCCCCGGTGCCGTTTTCGCTCGGCTCTCTCGCATATATACATCAGTACACACAAATGTAGAGAGAGAGAGAGAGAGAGAGAGAGAGAGAGAATATAGAGGCTCTATAGGTAGAGACTTGGTGTATAGGTTCGGTCTGCAGCGGATCGTCAGACACCGCGCTTCGGATTCCGGGGCGTTGATTGGCTTACGTCATCGTTTCGCCTCGGCTTCGAGCGGCTCGCGCGAGACCCATCGAGACGTGCACACTGGACTCTGCGCGCGCGGCCACGACGGCGAATTACTATCGAAATTAATTGACGTCAATTATCGTTTACGCTCGCCGAGAGAGAGAGAGAGAGAGAGAGAGAGAGAGAGAGAGAGAGAGAGAGAGAGAGAGAGAGAAGCCAAGCTGACCAGATAGCCCGTATGTAGGACGACGCGACAATCTATAGACGTTTGGGCTGTACTTTCAGTGTGCAGTGTGCGTTCTCTTTTACCTCGATCGAAAAATTTTCGTTGTCACTGATATTGACACGACGCACGATGCGGATATCTGTGTATATATGGTGTAGCTGTATTATATGCGTGTGGAGGACAAGCTGGCGACGAGACAGACAAATATTTTTGACGAGCCGATATGCGCGCAGGCTTCACTTCTGATTAAGTACGTGTAATGGCTATCGAGTTAGCGAGTTTGCGAGGGATGTGCAGATCTGCATTTTTTTTGGTAGACTTTTTGTCTGGGGAAAGTATTGATTGGAGAAATTGTGAACAACGCTGTATTGAGGAATTTTTCGTTTTCGTATACTTAATGTGTAGGGTTCGCGATCAATTTGAAAAATTGATTGAGTTATTATATGTGTTTTTGCCATTGATTGCACTATCTTCTTATATAAAAGTAGAATGTTGAACTTCCGTTATTCCCTTTCATTTATCGATTTTACTACAACAATCAGTTGAATAATCAAGAAATAATGAGATTAACCTCGTTTAAAGTAATGAATCCATTTATTGATAAAATCTTCGTCAATTAATCCGAAAGTTTTAATCCCGTTCAGTGCATAATGTATAGTAGAACAATGTTTGATTTTTTTTTCAATTTTCATTTAATTCCAATTCTCTCGTAACAGAAAATATGATGAAAAAAAAGTGTAATATTTGTATTTATTCAAAAACTTTACAATTACCGATATAGTCACTGAATAAATAATAAGGTAAATCGAATACATTCACATCTCTACTCATTAATAAGTTCAGCTCAAATCACGTATCGCTAATTACAATAATTCAATCCCCCCGAGCTTAGCACGAAATGCCAATCACCTCTTAAAATAGACTTACGTCGTCAGCTCACGTAGAGATGTGCCGGCCGCTAATATATCATCCGAAATGAACCTATATCAGGAATAATTACAAGCGCATCGACAGGGCCATTCTCCTCTCTCTCTCACTCACTCTCAGGGGGGTCCAGCAGCAGCAGCAGCAGCAGCAGCAACAGCAGCGGCAACAGCACCAGCGGCAGCTTTTAGCCGTGGCGATCCATCTCCCCAGCATCGTATAAACCCAGCGCTCACGCGAGAGATAAGGACAATCGTCTCGGGCGATCGTGTCGAGCTGCTATACGTCGCTGTGTAACGTCGCCTGCTGCTGCTGCTGCTGTGTTGTCGCGTGCGCCGGTGCACCCGACCTGCCCTTACGCTCTCCAATGTCTACACACACACACACACATACACACACAGACAGACACAGGCACAGACACACGTAGAAGGGGGATGTGGTGTACACATGCGCAAGATGCGTTGCTCTGCGGTCGCGACCGAGAAATCGCGCGCCAAAGAGAGAGAGAGAGAGAGAGAGAGAGAGAGAAGTCCATCGGGTAAACCGACGGGTATAGGAGGAGGAGGAGGAGGAGGAAATCGGCGCGTTACGTAGCCGAAGCACGTACGGCCCCGTGTGCCCATACTCAGGACACTCCGAAGTCCAAGGCGTCCTCTCCTCCTCCTCCTCCTCCTCCTCCTCCTCCTCTTCCTCCTTGGGCGACGACGACGACGACGATCTCTCTCGCGAGTACATCGACAAGCAACGTACGCCAGAGGCGCGCGCGCGATCGCTCTATATACACACACCGAGTCTCGCTGGACTGTGCACGTATGTGTATGCACTGCACGGGAGCTGGAGACACCAGCGGGACCGAGTGAGACGGCAGACGCTCTCCTGTGGCGGAACATCATCTCATCGAACTTGAGCCTCTCTTGCTGCTTTTTTTTATCGATCCCCCCGCACACTCGACTTTGGATCGCTTCTTTCGTCATTCGACTTTACCGCTTTCTATTATTATCTATATGTATATATATAAAGATTCGGGTGTATTTCCGACTGCGGACCTTTATGTCGGTGCTATACTTATCGGCACGATATCATTTTATTAATTAAGATATTTCGCTTAACATGGAAGGGGGGGGGAGGGGAGTAGGAGGGGAAGAGTGCATTTAATTATACAGTGGTTATATAAAAATTCCGCTGCCCTCGTATACACGGCGTGGAGCGTCGGGATTTTTTTAGCGAACCGAGTAGCGGGCTTGTATATATAATTTATACAAGAGGAGTGCATCGTGTATATAGCGAGTGGAGAACTAATTTTGATACAGCTGTTAGGGGCAGAACTCATTTCATTTAAGAAGGAATGCCCATTTACATTCGACGCTATTTAAATTGTAGCTTCTTTCGCGAGTCTGCCGCCGCCGCTGCTGTTGCATTCCACAACGTAGTTCATTACTTTGAACTGACAAAAGAACAAATCTGGCCGCTCAAGTACGAAATGAGGGGGACGAGGCATATCGAGCGAGCAGCCGTGCAGGCAGAAAAAAAGAGATTCGCCATAGGGAGAATTGAACGGGTATAAACAATATTTGCCTCTCGGTCGATTATTATTTGACCTCACGTCTCATCGTTCAAATTAACGCGTCAAATTGCACTTGCACGGATATTGTATATATTAGTATTAATAAAGCAATCTCGGGCGTTGTTATTTTTAGCGCTGGAATAATTTCAGAATGAGGGTTTAACTTTAAATTCACTTATACCGCGTTCGAACGATATCTGTGTATACTCTATTTGTCAGTGGTCCAATCGGATTTAGTATTCAATACCGAAGCTCGCTCGTGACATTTCATCGACACCTACATGCGGAGAGAAATATTCTATGGAATAGTCCAATACTTATGGAGAGTATTACCATAATACTGTACAAGTAATACGATCGCAGATTGCCAGAATTCTACCAAAACTTACTAGTGCCAATATAAAAATACCTAACGATGTGTTTGATACTTTCCCATACAGTATTGTAATTTATATATACATACATATATATGCAAAGAAAAATTTTAACGCTCAATTGTAAAATATAAATATTACAATACTAGTGTTCGAAAATTTAGTAGAAGTCTTGAAAAATTTCGAAGATTACAGTGTGCGATTGTATCACAATTCCAGTAGTGTAATATTTCTCATATGTATCGGACTATTTCCTATAACATTTCTCTCCGTGTAGTCACTTGCCACTCAATCCTCGATAATCGGGTCGTCAATTACACATCCTCCAACTAAAAATGTTGAAATTTTCACTGTTTGGATATACGAATCCTCTGTTTACTTTAAAATCCATAACAAAAATCCACCGATAAACACGTGAAAAATTTATATTTAATGCAAAATCATCAATAACAGTAATTTGATTTGATGAAAAGATTACTTTACATGGCAAATTCTACAATTTTATTAATTGCCAAATAAAACAAAAACGTCGGTATAATTAAATTTTACGTACGTCATAATTAATAATTTTTCATGCATCCATTAATTCAGTTTTTTTCCACTTAATCCAGACTCGAGCATATATGCGCTTATTCGCAGCGAACGACTTTTAATTTAGCTAACAAGTCAATTTTCACTCATTCACGCTCTGCTAGCAGAGTGAAATAGAGAGACCACACACACACACACACACACACACACACACACACACAC
>UELV01105693.1:0-10550 GCA_900490015.1 Megastigmus stigmatizans
TGTGTGTGTGTGTGTGTGTGTGTGTGGCTGCCCGGGGGATATTCGATGTTAAAGAGGTGAGGTCCAAGATCACGGATGCTTTTCATGACATCTTTATCGCGTGGTATAAGAAGGAAAGTGTCGATGGGATGTTGCGCTGGAAGTGCAGAGAGAGAGAGAGAGAGAGAGAGAGAGAGAGAGAGAGAGAGAGAGAGAGTTTTGAGAATGGGAAAAGCGTGTGACGATGCAGGGACTGTAGAAGCGCGTGGATAGTTTTCGTGGGAAATTTTAGTTGGTTATGCAACTGACTCTTTTTGCAATGATTTTCAGGAAACGGAAGTGTGTATTAGTGGTTGATTATTAAGAACAATTTTATTGCTGTTCTTAATCCTGTGTATCAGATGAATTAAAATGAACGTTTTAATTCCCTGCCGTATTTGTAGGTGACTATGTACCGTTCAATCAAGTTGCTACATCGATACACACACCCTTTACACGATGCTTGCAGACTTAGAGAAAAAAAAAAGAAGTAACTTTGCATATCTATACTTGTTTATAAATAAATTTCACTTCTCTTTTCGTATATAGCAAAGCGATCGGTCGCGCCGTTATTTTAACAGAATAGGTGTTGTAATAAATGCTTTTTTGCAAACAGCAAAAGGTAACACTTATTCTGCCTCTAAACTTGTTTACATCTCGTAAAAATGTTAATATCGAAATGCGGAGTATAGACTCAGTTAAGTATCGTTTATAAGTGAAACAGTCTGTAGAGCCATTCAACTCGTAGAAATAAAATTTTTATAGTTGCCTGTCAATTTTCATTGATAATTCTCTATTTATCGGCTATGCTGTCCCGTAAATTATCCACCAGTTCCTCTATATCGCGCATTAAAGATTTGACATTAACTTTATCGAGCTTAAAATTATTCTTTGCACAGGCTCTAAAGAGTGTCGCCTAAGCTAAAAAAGAATCAGTAAACCTGTTATCCGGTACGAAATTCTAAAAACTTAATTATCATGCAAATAAATTGTTTTATAGTCGCCATAACAATAAACAAAACAGCTAAATAGCTGTTGATAAATTAACAGATTCGTGCCTTTTTTTTCACGCATTCATAAACAAATTCCACACGACAAAAATACACACCTTCGACCACACAATGCTGTTACGACAATACAACAAAGTTTCTTTACAAATGAAAATAAAAATAAACAGGCGCAGAAATTACGATAATGCGCGCAGCGAGTGGTAACATCGAATAATATATACTTTCACTCAAACGATCGATAAAATTGAAAGAGGTCAGAGAGCTGCGCTCAATACACATTTCCTTGCATGATTCTCACACCTATTGGCTCGTGTTATGCACGTACCTCGATCTGGAACAACGTATAATATAAAAAAGCCGCTGTCATTTCATTCGCACTTAGCTTCTTCAATCATTTTTTCAATTGAATCAATAATAAGAAACGAATTACGCGAGAAATTTTAATCAATAAAGCTTTTATCAATTTCATTGTAATTATAAAAAAGAAAAAAGAAAAATTTGAATTGTCAATAAAAGTTACATTTTTGAACATTAAAAAAATAATACAATAACAATTACGTTTAATAAAATCGCTTACGGCTTTCCTTTGATATGAGTAGTTAATAAGAAAAGAAAAAAAAATAAAGTTTGAATAATATCTTTCATTTCTATAAGAATTGGCGAAATAGTAGTCCGATACAAGCGATATAAGAATGCTACTTATATATGAAATTTTACTTAGATTAATTCATTGTTCTGCCTGCTGTATTCAATGTAAAAAAAAAACGTTTTTGTTTATTAGTATATTTTTTCAGTAACATAATAATGATAATTATTTGAAAATTTTACTAATGTATGCCTTAATCAACCTTTATTACTAAAACGTTTTATTAAATTTTAATAATTACTCAAGCCCACAAAGCACACACATCTTAAGACATCTCTTAATATCTTATATATTTGTTCTTGTGAATTTTCATACTTAACATCGGGATCATATTCAGTTTAATCAGTTCACAATTCTGTAAGAATTAATTAATGACGATGAAATATAGGTAATTAAAAGCCCTTTTAAATACGTGTAATATATTTAAAAACTTTGACAAATACACGTAAAAAAGTAAAAAAAAAGCGAATTAGAAAATCTATTTTTCATCGCAAAACGCACACGTACATACACACGCACAAAAGAAATAAACGGTCACACCTTGCGAATTCCATCAAATAGCCAAGTTTAAAGGCTTCCTGCATACGAGGATGAGAGAGAAAAAAACGGTGTAGAGGTGCGATGGTGATGGTAATGCCGAGTCACTCGGGTGGCTTCGAGTGCGGCCGAGTCATACCTTACTAAAGATAACTCTATCTGAATAAAGAACCTCCCTGTACAACTCGTGCGTTCGTTCTTTGACCAGCTGGGAGTACAAGAGAAAGAAAAAGAAGGAACGAAACGATTCGATCGGCGGGGGCTACAAGTCGCGCAAGTGCTCCTTTATTTACTTGGGTTTCCGAGCGAATTAACTAGGCGGATTATTCTGTGGATTGCACGCGTTCAATCGGATTAGGGCTTTGAGCAAATTGATCGGGATTTTTGGTGCTGGTTAATGCTGATGAAAATTTCGTTTACTAAATAATATCTGTAAGATGATTATTTTTCTTGAGAATGATTATGCTTTGAATGCTGGATGCAAGAAAAAGGTTTGTTCAACATATCGTTTTAATAATATCGTTTCATTTAAGAGATTTTAATTGAGCGTCGAGTTCTAAAAAAAAAGAACCGAAAATTTCAAAAAATAAACGAATGAAAAAATCTACACAAATAGTGGTATGATATTTACGACTTGATGCTATAATTGCCAAGGATTGATGAAGATATCATTGTAAAAGTATCGAGTTTATAAGCATCGTATTTTTTCGTGCCAACGATAAAAACTTTTTATGAGAGAAATTTCCTTAACGACTCGCGCGCGTTTTTATGTAGGCTTGTCAGTTTATCGGATGATTATTAAGTTTTTTTACACTTGGACAAGTTTTATTTACTACGACGTTTGCTGAGCATTTTGAAATCGGTCTTGCCTTTTTTAACCACTACTAAAAATACACTGTAGCTATAAAAATTATCGGCTTCACATCGTCTAGAATTAATTTTCCGTTTTTCGCGCTAATTATAATTTGCACGTACACGAAACAAAGAATTGGCACACTTGGTTCCCATCTCTGTTCACAAACAGCTTTATCAGATCCAGTCGCGGGCGTAATTTATGAAGTCCAATCAACTCAATAAATTAAACACCCCAAGTAGACCCAAACACAAGAGAAAAAAAAATTAATCCATACTTATACACATCGCCGTTGAAAAGCTTTGCGATATAGCCACAACAATAATTGGGCAGGTTATTTTTCTAAAAGTAAACCTTCATTAGGACTAAAGGAGCGAGTGTCTGGTAATACGCAATAATCGTGTGCGCGCGGCGTTGAATTGCACACGTCAGGTTTGCACGGGGGAATATCGAATATGCGGGTGACTACCTACTGAAGAAGGCTCTACATAACTACTTCAGATAAGCCATTGAATAGACACACGTATACACAGACACACACAGACACAGGCATATACACGCGCGCGTTCGAACCTCCAAAGGAATGCAGTTTTTCATATATAAAAGCCAAGAGGCTCCACTTATACGTGCTCGACCACCTTCGTGGCGCTTCCCTCTACAGATTACCTGCCTCTGCCTCTGGCTTCGCTAAACGAGAGAGTGGAGAGAGATTAAATTATGCGAGTGATATTTGCTTTATAAACTTTACGCGATCCGGGACGTCATTATTGCCGGGTGAGATATCAATTCAATGGCACTCGTTATGGCGCTGTTCGTGCGCGCGAGAAACTCGATTATATTCGACAAGGATTCCCGTTCTCTTCTTTTCTTTTCTTCGTTTCTCTCATTTTCTTTTCTTTTTTTTTGCGATTTTGTAAGGCGCGCGCCTGCTTTGTGTTAAATAAAAGCGATAGCGCGAACTCTCAGGTTCAATGTATCACGATGATTCTTTTTCTTTTTATTATCGATTCTCGCGGCCGTTTTATTTCTCCTTTTCTTCTTATTGGAAAGATAAGTGACACACTTGTATTCGTAGGGATTTTTTTATTTTTCGATTGTGGTTTAGAAATTTAAATTAAATGTGTTGTGGACAGACATTGTTTTCAGTTTGGTCGGTGCTGAGTATTTTCCGCGTTGCTACGTTATTTCGGTTTTGTTCAGTGAAATCAGCATTGAATTACTGGTGGAAACTACATTTTTGTAGTTTATCACGAGGATTTCCGTGAGTTCCAGAGACTGTAAGGATCGTATTACAAATTTACGTAATTTATACATGATCTTATACTTAACAGTTTTAATGTTGATTCAATGTTAAACATCTATTCCATAAGACAAAGAAGAAATATAAAATCAAGTAATATTAAAGTTTGTTTAATGTGATTCATGAAATCTGGCAAGAAATTTGCACTTGACTCCGCGAATGACTTACCGTTACATTTATCTGAAACAATATTCAACAAACGACGATGATAATACTCTTGAATAGAATCTAGTAAGCAAACACAAATGTGAGAAGCATAATAATTTTTCGATACCGGAACGTCGATATTAACGAAGAGAGCAATCACGAGGGCATGGAACTTTCTTTGTTTTCCCAGGACTCAAGCGGTCAAGCGCGCCGTGGGATTTACCATTTTAGATGAAGCCAGAAAGGCCCCCTGAAGGCTTACGAACACACATACAGCAACGTACAGTCGATCCGTAATCGTCGTAGCGATCTGAGCATCTAAATCTCTCAAAATCACGATGGCTTCCTTAATTGCGGCATTATAATTACAAATCCTTTTTAAACCTCCGCACAACGGTTCTCGTGCAAATAGTGGAAACTTTATGAAGCCATTCAGCGGTATGACTTTTATAATGAGCAAGGTGCTTTGGCTCATACTCTCTCGATTCTAACAATATTTATTAAAACTGAATTAGAAGCGAGTGTATGTAAAACGTTCTTGCTAACCGGCAAAAAGAGCCATTCGTTTGTTGTTTTTTTTCCGTGGAGGGAGAAGTTATTTTACCGATTACTTTCTAATAAACGAGTGAGAAATACTATAGCTGTTTATTGCTATAAAAGTTTATAATTACTTTCAATTTTTATAATTATGAGGTTATTCAAGTGCAATGAAAATAAGTAATGTTCTTTTGTTCAATTAACTTTATAATATTGATAGACAAATACGTATGCATAATTTTATGAATCCACTGCAAGAGCACATAATAGAATATCTCATCAAGCAATCTTATCTTAGAAAAAGAATTTCCCTGATATATTAACTGTCTATATATTAAAATATTTCTTTCATTAACGTAGGTATTCTCTTATAACTTAATGAGCTAGTCTCCAATTATAGCCATCGCAAATCCAAAATGTAAAACACTTCGTCTTACTCTCATTCTCTCCCGGTTTTCGGGACAATATCATCCGGCGCTCGCAGCCCGTGTGCTGCAGTGGAACAAGACTCGTGTTTGGCGTGGGCTCAACTACATGATCTCGGGGAACACATCGCAAGTGTCTCGTATCGTCTCTACACCTAGACGGAAAATGATAGTTCCGACTCTTTTTTTGTTTTTCTCTTTTTTCGTGATCACGTTACGTGTGACGAGTTCATTTACAGCCTTTAGTATCGCGTTTGTTAATCAGTTGGAGGAGACAAATTAATCGTGGTTCTACATTGACTCAAAGTTTTACAGACTATATGATGTGTACATGGAAAACTAGCATTTTCTTCTATTTAAGTAAATCAATTAACCTTTACAGGGCTGACATGGCCACTTAGGGAGGGGGTAGTTTACCTGGGCATGTTGGGCCTACTTATAAATCTGTGATATCGATTTTGAACTGAAAAATGCCGGCCCTGTAAAGGTTAATTGCAATAGACTGTGTAATACTGAATGTTTCTCTCGTAGTGCGTCTGTGCAGTTCCTGAAATCGCTCGATCAGCCATTCCCGCTTGCTTTTTTAATCCCCCAAAGCTTTCTAATATTCATTTTAATGCGCGAAAAAAATCATTCTCCACACACACGTTCGCACTATCCGAGCTTCCATCAAACTCGTATATTATTGCGAAATGGCGGTTACATAGTGAAAGAGAAATTCAACACACAATAACCCCGACTTGCATTATAATAGAAAGGCTGGAATCGATACTTTATTCATGCTTTATACAGAAAACTATATGCTCTTCTTTGGTGTTTCTCTAACACGTGTTTAAGAGACACCGGCCCGGCGTAACAAGTGTTCGGCACGACGATTTTTTACCCACGAACTCCTTCTTACCAAGAAAAAGGGTATAGACACAGAGACACTCCGCGGTGTCATTTATTAACTCTCTTAAATCCCTCCTCCTCGTTCCCTAGACAAAGTGCATTTTCGTCGAACTGTGCCAGCATCTTGTAAGGACACGTGGCCCCATCAAAAAGCGGATGCTCTAGAAAAAAAGAGAGAGAGAGAGACCCTCTCTCGAGAGTATAATGATTTCGGCACGATGCCACAGGCGCGTGCCAATCGAGCCATTGGCGTAAAAACGAATACTCTATTGCTGCTGTTCCTTTTTTCTGTTTTTAAGTTCAATTTGCACGTTATTTATACGCGCGAATCGTTATGAATACACGATGCACTTCTGTACTGCAACTTCTGTTCTGTTTTGTTTTTCAATGCGGGAGCTCGCACACGCGTGTGCTTAGCACTTTCTTTTATTTCTGTCGCGCATATGTGTGTACGATAGATATTAATTGCTTATCGGGGACTTGTGAAGCTGCAACGTTAGAAAAAATACTCGTACATTGACTATTAATGAAAGTTCTCAACGCATCATGAATATTCTTGAATAAAAAGAAGATTATTTTTTCTCGGTGCTTGAAACTACTGATTTTGTGAGTAACGTACTGGTCAAAGCTATACATTTTAACGCAATCATAGCACAGCAAATACTCCAAACTGACGTATTTTTGCAAATGCTCTTTCTTATCCATTGATTCACCGATTGTCCATACCGTACGATTCTCGGGAAAATCCATAAAAGATACGGGGCCAGCTGATTTACATACCGGCTACGCCACTGTGTGCCTCGCGTCCCGCCTTATGTTTCTCCGACACTGCTGCAGCCTTGTGGGGAAGAAAGAGCGCGCGTGCGAGAGAGAGAGAGAGAGAGAGAGAGAGAGAGAGAGAGAGAGAGGGAGAGAGAAGAAGAGAGCGTGTTGATGTACACGTTCGGTGGTGATCCCTCGTCTTTCGTCCGTGTATGCTTACCCGGAAGTACAAGAAGAAGTGCACATGCTCTGTAACAGTGAATGTGTGTATATGTGTGTGTGTGTGTGTGTGCAATGGGGTTTGAGATGTTGGCACGAGGTGTCGCTGATCAAGGGGGTCGATTCGAAATCTTGCGGGAATTCGCGTAAGTCAGAGATTTAAATGTATGAAAAAAAAAAACGCGTATATGTGTATGAAGGAGAAACGTTGACATGCTCTTTCATGCTCATGAGATCCGTTACTGAATCTTGGGGAGTTATATGTGGGTAATGAGATTGCGTGAAATGGAAAGTACATCTGTGGCGATGGCATTGGGATGATTGTTCGGATGATGGTTCATATACGAGTATTTGTTACTTTTCTATGGCGATACGTTGAGATTAACCTACAGCAGCTATTTTAAAATTGTTATTAGAGTTGCAATGAACATACGGTGATAATGCATGTATAAAGTAAATGACAAGCTTGTTTTGTTTTTTTAATTTCTCGTCGGTTTTTTGGGATGTAATTTCAAATAACACATCTCATCAGCTCCATATCCAAGAAACTCATAATCAAATCTCTTCTTATATATTTTATATATGCTTTGTTGCGAAGATGAACAAACGCAGATAAATTATTGTATTATTGACGCATGATTCTATTTACAAGTAAACCATCACGCGATATCACTTATCGTAATATTTTTACTACAATCGCAAAAAACATTTATCATAACAGTTGTTTTCGAACTTTCTACAATCTCGAAAGCATACAGCCAGACAAAAAAAGATGCTAGACATCTGTCATACGAAAAAATCACAACTCTTAGGGGAACGCCGAGGAAGAAGCATCAACACTCCTTCAGCTCTTATCTATTTTTGACTCGAGCGTGCGCACTCGTTTTAACAAATGACACATATATATCGACAGCTGCACACACACTTCTCCTTTTTTTCTCTTTCCTAAAACGACTTAGAAAGTGATACAAAGCGAAGCCTCCGAGACTTCGTCGCATTATCGACAGACAGACTCTGAAGTGTGTGTGTGTGTGAGTGAGAGAAAGAGAGAGAGAGAGGGGGGGGGAGGGAGAGAGAAAGAGGATGTTTATAATCGAGTTGCGCAGAAGAGATGATTTATAGCAATGCATGAATCATTTCGAGGAGGAAGAAGCGTATAACGTCGATGGCCCCGAGATTACCCAGATTCGCGTATACGATACATGCGATGATGCTGTGTAGGTGTGCGTGTGGGTGCCAAGATCGGCCTCTCATCTTGCCAGAAGAGTGTTTCTTTTTTTTCCTTTTTTTATTTTTTGGTAAATCTTGTCTGGACGCGTTGAGCTTCCTCTGTGTCCTACTAGGTACTTATACTTGGAGAAAGTGCACGGAAAGGATGTTGGATTGAAGAAGCTAGTTTCAGCTCCTGTGGTAGATCGGTTTCCAAGTTGTTCTTTAGATTGATATAGTACGTGATTATTGACACGAATCGGCGTATGTACTTATTCGAAACGTTAATAAAACGATCTAAACTTTACAATATAAACTTCGATTAAATTTTTTCAAATAGTATTTTTAAAAAACCTTCGAATTTACAAGCAATCAATCTGCTCTACTTATAAAATTACACCCATACGTTGTATCAATCACTGTTAATCTCAGAATCTTTCTTTAAATTCAAGACATTAAGTATTATGCACTGTCACATTACATAACGTCAGAACCCATACTCAATCAGGAAAAAAAAAAGTGTGAATCACATACTTTTCACTGACATTTCACAAGCACATTAATTACTGACAACCTACACTCGTAATAATTACCAGCCACACACATACTGCACACTCGCATCCACTGACAAGTGTCTGCGATCAAATGAATATTCAACGCGCGTATCAGCCGAAGATGCAAAGAAAACTCTCATTAAACGAGCGAAGCAAAAAAGGCAACACTTGGCATTAGAGGGAGAGAGAGAGAGAGATTTGCACCGGCGGCCGCGGCAGCAGCAGCAGCTCGCGCGCGTCTCACGTTTCTTCTCATGAACTGCACAAGTCGCTCGGCCAAGACATTTCACTCAGATCCACGGTGAGCTCCTATACACAGGCCCGGCGAAAAACTATTGTCCGTCGTAAATTATGACAATAATTATCCGCTGACGCAAGTCTTGCGGGGTCTCTTTTCGCGCATGGCCTGTGCCGCTCCAGATATATAAGGATCGGCGATAATCACGTACCCCGCGCGATCCCTTCCTTCATTTTCTGGGTGTCTAGAATCTATCCGCGTTTCAACATTTTCAGCCTCTCTGCGGCTCTGAAAGTCTGCTACTTGTTTCGCACTCAATTAGAGGGTGGGTCGAATGGCTGTGTAAGCCTGCGTGCATCCTATACTTTAGTAGACGTTCGAGTTGGCTCTCGAGTATTGAACGGAGTATTGGTTCGCGGTGCTGGAAACGTATTATGTTCTGCGGATCTTTATCTTTCGCTTTCTTTTCGTCATGGGTCATTATTATCGTCTCGTAAAATTTACGTAATATTTATCTGAATTCGATAATAATTAGGTGTTGATGGTGAATTTCGTTTTCGAATTCTGTCAAAGGAAATGTTCAAGAAAATGTTTGTACCGAAGGGATACATAAATTATGTTGCTATAATTATTAAGTATGTTTGTCTTTCTGAATTTACCGATATTTAGAATGAATTTCTGATTTTAAATTTACACAAAATTTCGTTGCTGGAGACAACAATTATTGACAATATCATTTTCATCCGCGTAGCCGATACTTAATCAGCATTGGGTCACACCGCAATTTCGATTTCAGCAATTTCCAACTTCTGTTTTAATCGCTCGCGGGACTACGAATTGCCCATCGAACCTGTTTACTTTTTCTTACTCCACTGATTAGACGTGCGCGATGCCGCGAAACCGATTCGTCGACTCGCTCATAGGCAAAAGGCAAAACTATGCATATAATCTCGTACTCGCGGCGTGGAGTTCGGCATACACAAGCATGTCATTGCAATCGCGTGTTGCGCACTGCACCGGCGCGGCGCGACTCGCTGGATTCTCACGCAAAACAAGTTTATGGCTCGTATAGGGCCCAGGGGAATATCTTTGCTCGCTAATTGTCTTGTAATTACGCATATACGTCGGATTCTCCATCTCTCTCTCTCTCTCTCTCTCTCTCTCTCTCTCTCTCTCTCTCTCTCTCTCTCTCTCTCTCTCTCTC
>UELV01105702.1:0-13779 GCA_900490015.1 Megastigmus stigmatizans
ATGTTTATATATATATGTTTATATGTTTATATATATATGTTTATATGTTTATATGTTGCTAATAGCGCCCTGAATTCTTTTCACTGATACTTTGCCTTGAAGACTTTTAGCTGATACCACATGCTTGTAAATCAATACTAATTTTTTTTGGCATTTTTTTTGTCGTTAGTTTTTTGATTAAGTATAATTTTAAGATGTATCTAATTAGCATAACGACAGCGTCTTTCCTTAATCATTTTCGTGTTATTTTTGTATAATCTCATTCGTTTAATCAATTTACTAATCATACACAATTTTCCATAATAATTTTTTTCCTTTTTAATAATTAAGAATTTTAACGATTTATAGCTAGAATGGAGAAAAAAATAACTGCAATAATTGAAACTCATTCGGGAGATTTTAAGCATTGCATTCTCGAAGACATTATCGGACTGAAATATTCATGTGCCTCCCTTCTCGTTAGTTATAAGTACACGTGGCCCATAAGAGAAACATTGCACGCAGCGCTGAATAAAATATTTCAAGGGTGTAGAGACAACTTGTTACGCAGTTGCGAAGAAAATAATGTGCACAATATCCAGACAAAATAGGTGAAAAAAATACGAAAAGAAAAAAGTACACACGAGATATATGTGCGCAATAAGTACGCTTACACGATCTATTTTAGGAATCGGTGACGTGGATAAAACGATAGACCAGGCTGAAAGGGTTGCTCGTCGAACAGTGTTGCTTCGAATGATCTGATATAAAGACCTCATCCATTGATACGTACAATAAACGATGTTAATTTTTACATTTATTTCATAAACAAAAGTATCTTTGTAGTATGCTTATTATATCAAATCGTGGAGAGTGAAATTACAGAAAAACTTACGTGTTTTTTTATTTATTGATGGTCTGATCGGTAGCATCTGTTCATGTACTTAGTAGACGATTAATCTATAAGGAACGATAAACATCCAAGTATAATAATGCATACATACTGTATTGCTTAATGGACAGAACTACATGTAAGTACACGTTTATTGTGAATCATAAAAGAAGAACTTTATATGATCGATTTCAATATTAATGAATGCTTGCATTTAAATAAAAAATTGATAGGTACTAATTAAACATCCAGCAATTAGTATCCCGAGCAATTATTTATTTATTTTATTTTTTAATAAGTGCGTACGAAAAATGAATAATATTTTTTAACCCTCCTACGCAGGAATTAAATGGGAAACCCGTGTATTTTAGACGAGTTAACTCGGCTTTATGCACAGAGATGGTTAAAGTTACCCTCATTAGAATAGATCAAAATAATCAATAATATGAAATTAACTTAATTTAATGATACCATTTAATATTTTTTCGAAATATCTTTCGAATATGCACTATAAATCAGGATGAACACATTGGAAATAACCAAAACCATCAGTTAAATATGTAATGGGATTATCTCGTGCATAACTACTTCAAACTATTACATTTAGTTATCACATAAAACCCAGCATAAATTCTTCTCTCTACATATTTGATTGTTCTTAGGGAGGAACATTTTTGTACCTTTAAAAAATAAAATTCTTCATAGGCTTACCTATATTTGTAGTAATTAAAACTTATTCAAGTTACTAGATGAACTTTAATTGTAAATATTAGTCATTGTCAACTCTTTTATAAAACTGAATATATATCCTTGAACTAGCAGTCAAAGATATATATTTCATAAGAAATTAACAAGGTCAACGATAATACTGGTGATAAGTATGAGTGATTCAAAAGCTAGTTTCTTCACTTTAATTGATTGTCTTGCTATGAATACTGGAGTTTTTGATAGTATTATCAGAGTATTATTGAAAAGAATTTTAAATCTCGATGAAATATTAGGTATTGTGTTTTTATATTAATAAATACTTACCAGAGACAATTCAACTACTTGAACTATCTGTGCGTCTGCCAAAAGGCGTTGAAGATAGAGATAAGAATATCTACTAGAAGTGGTTCCATGTCAGTTTACCGTCATTATTTCTGAAAGCTTAAAAGATTCAGCGCAAATTATAACAAGAGGCAAGAATATTATTGGAGATTTCAAGTTCTTTAGCTCCAATATTAACTTGACTTAGTGCAACCATTATAAAATGTGAGCATTAATATAAATATATTAACTTCAATATTTGTCAATGTTCAAAAGCATAAAATTTAAAACTTATAGTTTATTTATTTCATTTTCTATGACACACATTTATTATTGGACATGCACGTTTTCGAAGGAGGTCTATAAATGTATAAATCTTAATTTTTATCAATATATACTATGTCGTTTTCGGATTCTTATGACCTACAGTTCATCCTATTACTTCATAAGTTAATCTGATTTTATTATAATGATCGTAAATTATAGCTGCTTAAGTTTATTCAATAAAAATATAGTGGGGGAAAAACATTCTGTAGCATATATGTTTTCAAAAAGCAATACACTGAAAAAACTGGATCATAAAATTTTAAAATCTCTAAATCGTAAGAAGTTATTTTCAATAAATAGTTATTCTAAAAATTGATTTCAAGTTATTCTTGAAATTAAATTGAATACACTTACAATGTTTACGATATCAATATCATAAAGGAGTCAGCCAACACTTATCCCCATTAAAATTGCCAGTAAGAAACTCGCATTATTATTATTTAGAGTATAAAAAGACATATAATTAAAAAAAATATTGAACCCCCTTACTTAATGAAAACTGTTTAAAAAAAAGCCAAACGATTGTTTCCTATATTTACGACATGTCAGTAGAAACAGACGAATATAGATAATCCTGATTTTCAATCAATTGTTTTCAACTTTCCTGTTATGTAAGGCAGTCAAACCGTTTTTAAATTTAATACTTTTTTATACTCTAAATGTCGATGCAGGTTTTGTACTCCTTGTCTATAGATTTCAATTTGATACCAAGCTCGCTCGGGAACTCTTTTTATGATCTGGTTTTTCCTGTATTCGTTATGTTTCAAATTAGTTGCAGAGTTCACTGCACGCTGACGGTTTGCATCATCATATAATACGAGAAAGATGTCTTGAGAATCTGAAACAATTAAAACTATTATTCTAGATTAACATTGAATTGTATGACATATTCTTCGAAAAGAACAAAAACCTTTGAACATCTTTTCAATGATCTAATATCAAGGTAATTTTTAAACTTTTCTAATGTTTTTTTAATGGTTTTAGTATCTTTGGAATTCTGCATAATTATTTACCGACGCAAGTTGTTGGTGACCAATCGGAAAGAATCCGTAAGCTGTACAATAAAACGGACTTTGAGATCTTAGTATAATGAGATGAAGATATAATCTGAACTTATGATACTTCTTTGTCCAATGACAGTTGTAGATTGCAGTAGCTATTGTACTTGTCTATTTGAACAAAACTTTTGTCACTATAAGGAAAAAAAAATAAGCTGATACCTGTAAGTGGATGGATTACTACCTCTTCCGTGAGTGATTCTGCAAAGGTACAATAGAATACTATCTGGATAAAAGCAATCATAAAAAGAGTGAAGTAAATTCCAGTCTCTTCGTAACGATGATTTGAAATCGTCTATATTGAGTGAAAATGCAAAATATTAATATCAATGCAATCAATCATTAATATAGATATAAGTACCTCTGTGACTTCAAATATATTGATGCATATGTTTATGGATGATATGATCATGGATGCCAAGATTAGCGGACTAAATATATCTTCAATCATGTGACACATTCTAAAGTAAATTTCAATTTCAATTACAAGATAATAAAGAAAACTGAGTTATTTCCATAGGTTTGCATGAATACCTTAAAAGTTCTTGATGCCTTTTAATGAAGTGAATTATGTTTCTTCTTAAATTATCGTCAACGTTTTCCTCATCTATCAGTGATACTAAATCTTTCTTTAAAATCTAAAAAATGTGTATAATATCCCATTTGAATAGAAATGATGGATAATATAATCCACGTAGTACTTGTCTATGATGTATATACCTCAAATTGTAATCTTAGATTGGTTGTTAATGTAGCGAACAAAGTATCACTGCTAATCCAGAAAGCACAAGATCCAAGTAATAAATAAATTTCTTGAAACAGTACCAAGAAGTAAACCAGCATATTGCTTACTTCGAAAGGATATTTAGCCAATAGTATCGTTTGAGAAAAGTCATAAGTATGATTCGTTTGTTTCCGAGCAAGATATTGAGATATAAAATATCTGAAAATTAAGATTTTTGTCTCTCTGAGTTTTAATTGAAATTTTCACTTTATCGACAGATTAACAATCCTAATATCTAATTTTCGTTCCACCGATTCACTAAATCAGCAGAAGTATGATCAAACTTATTATTGAATCCAGGATGCCGTTCGGATAAACTATCAAGATTTAACTAAAGAACTTCTTAACTTATTTAACATGATGCCTAGAGGAATTGTTGGAAGGAAAATACGTAGTCAAAACTCTAGAGTCTTGAAAATTATAAATAAGTTTGAGAGGAATAACAAGTATTTTACAAATTTGGCCATAGCTATCTGTGCTTAGTCGACCATGGACTTTACTGAGAGCAATAAGTATGTGGTTAAATTTTATCGTCCAGAGATAAAATTTCACTCCATACAATTTAAAGAGAAATATATACAATTCACGTTAGAAAATACCTCACCGATCGTCAATTGCAATGACGAGATGTCATTATGTTCATTTCCAAAATATCAATCATCGTCTACTCACGTAAATGGCGGTAGATCGTAGGCGACGGCACACATTATTAAAACAATAGTGTAAAACTTGCAGAACGAAAGTGTTTTTTGGGCACTCTTCAAAATTTCTGCTCGATTCTCCTCCGTCGGCCTAAATCTGTCCCAACTAATCGACATGTCCTTGAACATAGTTCGAAGCTTGTCTATTTTCGCTGCTATTCGGGAACCCTAAGCTTGTAAATACGTTAGCAGGATGAATCACTAACATTATTTTTATGTATATAAATAATACTATCAATAGCAATAGTGAGAAGTAATTAAAATTATATTAAAAAAAAGCAAGTTAAAGGAGAATAGTTTAAATACCTTGGTAATGCATTGTATATTTGCCATCAATTGACATGCGACTTTCAAAGCTAACGTAAAATCATAAACTACGGCTTCCTTGAAATACGCAACTTGTAATACTAAAAAAAGTACCCCATGCAGGTTCGTTAAATATGTTGGCAACTTTTCTGTAAAACCTCTCACGTTTGCGCTTTTAACCATACTATATTTTAATCCGCATATGGACAATATTTTGAAATTTAAGCTGAAGTAGTAGTCAATCCTGTCTTTTTTCGCCAATTCTTGAGCTGTTTAAGACAAAACCTATTGCAAATAAATTCTTAAGGTGCATCATCCTTAAGGCGATTCATTGTCTAAGCAAAAAAGTTACAGGATCTTAAAAATTCAACACGATTTACGTCTATATATGTATATTATAAAATTATGGTTACAAGTCAAGGGCATTTGACGGTCCTGTTGCCGAAAAAATAAATTATAAACTTCACTTATCAATGATAAGCTATTATACATAGGTTCGAATAAAAAGTCAAAAAGTACTCAAAGAAATGGACTTTGCAGAACATTATCGTAAGCGAATCACAAAAAAATGCAATGCTTCTAGGTTGCAACTGCTTGAGCAAAATACAATAAATCATTCGAAAGCACCAAGAACCTAACAAGAAAAACACTCACATCTTTTGATCTATTGGAAATGTTGTCTTGAAACTTTACCGAAGTATATTTTTAGCCTTTATTAAATAGTGTTGTACTATAAAAATTTCAAAATTCAAGAATTCATCAAACACTTTTATCGTTTGAGAGAAAAAACATACTTTTATATATATATATAAAAATAGGCTTATGTTAATCATTCCATGTGTATTCAAGTATATTTTGCCGAAAATCCAAAAAATTTCATTCACAGCCTTTCGAATAACGACGAGTTTTAAAAAGAATTTACGTGAAATTCCTTCCAGTCGCGCTAGGCAAATATATTTGTTGCGGGTAGTACGTGCACTTTTTCATCCTCTAAATTCGTATACAGCTTTAGATGATACGATTTTTCCCCCCATGGCATTTCCCATAGAAGATCTAATGAACCTCCACAAAATGGTTAATATGACCCAAGTAGAAATTATTACATACTTTTATGGTCCATTTACGGGGAATGAACAAGTGACGTGATGAAATGGCACCTAAACTTTATTGTGCACTATACGAGGCCTACGTAGGTTTCGCAGGCACATGCACAAGACCTATATGTTACGCCTTGAATCATGTTATTCTCGGGGAGCAGTACTTTGAGATTTAATTTATTTTCAAATACCTATAGTCCTAAATATTTTAATGTAAGTACATACGAGCTGTTTACCTGATAAATATATGTAGTATACAATTAGAACAATATACGTGAGTTTATTTATCTATCCTCAGACATAACTGATATTTTTTAATCAGAATTTTCAAATTTAAATTGATATTATGAGAATTCACAACGAAATTTTATATTGCACCTTTAATTTGCTCGACGTAAAAAAATAATAGCTTGTATAATACTTTGTAAGCATTGAAAGCTTGTAAATCTCGTCAAGAAAGCCCCTCCCACAACTAAATAGCTACATACATCAATATAATCATTATATTTATTATATAATTTAATCCGTATGTGTAAACCTACCGGTGATCTGCATGTTTCGTATTCCAAGACGACACTATTCATCGAGCCTCGTAAACTCATCGCTGAACCCGCAAACATTGCTCACCCTAAATATTTGATTCAAACTCGTTTGTAAGTACTTATTATCGTTTATGCGCCCTACACCGACGGATCTCCCAACATATATATATTCTTTCTTATTTTCTCGGTTTCTTGTAATATTTTTTATACCGCGACGCGTTTCCCTACTTCGTCGTGCATATTAGTTTCTTTATCGAGTTCAAATATTTTATTTAATGAGCTCGGTGTGCTGCATTTGCATCGGGTGTATAATCGTCTCGGTTTCTACGCGACGTGGATACATAATGTTTTCTAGCTCGGTGGAATATATGGATACGTATTTTGTCGTGGAATAGAATAAGTGCGGACAATGTTTTATTATACTGCTATATTACTGAGAATGTAGCAGAAATTAACGAGAGCCTTGTTATATTCTTAGCGAATATTATCGCGTATAAAGAAATGAACTAAGAAAATCGAATAAGTTCAAGGTATTTCTAGTTATTGTTTAGAGTTTTAGTAAGTATTATACAAGAGTGGCAGAGGGCTCATTATAACTCATCTTTTCATTGTAACCTAATGTGTTCAATTATCCTTTAAATATTAAGTATCCCTTTTTGGTTTAACAATAATTATTTATTATGTATAATAAATTTTGGGGTAAAATGTGCACAAATGAGCTCAGAGGTCATTTGTGCACATCCGTCAATCCCTTTTGTATTTATAGATATATCTTAGTATGGCGTGACGTCATCTCGATAAATTTTCGAACCGATTTATTTGGTTCGATCTTTGAATAAATAAAAAAACAAAAAATACGACCTAATACTTTTTGTATAAAGTATTAAGGTAGCTCTAGGGTTAATCCGACTTTCTAAGACATAAAAAATAATTACGTAGAAATATTCAGGAGGATTTACTGAATATATTTTATAAATTTTGAGGCGAGTTATCGTGTAAAAATTAAAAATATTGTAAATTAAAGTTGAGGTATTTAACATTAGCCCTTATGGGACAGGCACTCCGAGAGACAGGAAGTGAAAGATTTTTTTATAGATAGCGGTGTATGCCATTATTGAAAAACTAGTTTTTAATAGATTGATATCTCAGCTTCTCAAAAATATAAAAGTTATTATAGGTTATCGTGTAAAATTAAAAGATATTTATTAACAAAACAAGCAAAATCTTGTTTTCACGGTTAGTTTATGAAGTGATAGAAATTTGGCAACATCGCATCATTCGTCATACAATTGGCGCTAAAGGATACTCGTTGTCCAGTGTTGCCACATTTTCATGTCAGGATGAAACCGAAGTCAAATAAACAGATAATTGTTTTCAATAATGTTTTATTTTAATAAAATAATAAAGAATAGGGTATTAAATCTAAATGAAAAATGAAGAAAAAATTTTTGAAACACTTTTAACACGCTTATAAAGTATTTAAAACAATTTTTCGTTTCATCTCTCAGTAGACTAGAGAGTACTCATAGAGCTAGCTTAAAGCATGGGGTAAAACCATTCATTTGCCTCCCTTTAAATTGATAACATATATAGACAGATATGTTAACTTTGCTTATACTCAAAAAATGCTTGATGATCAAAAAACTGATTTTCATCATGATAGAAATTTGTTTTATGCTAAAACCTGTGACTTTTAGAGTTTTTGCGAAGACGAAAGCATAAGGCACTTCCGTGCAGCGATCGTGCCTTAAAACTACCTATTATTCGTACTTGATATCAAAACCGTCTTACATTCATTTGATTCTAATTTGCACTTTTAATTTTTCACTTGATATATTAGGTATGCAAATTTATTGACGAATATGTATCTCGCCTACAATACAGGACTCGATTCTTTTTAAGCTTTCTAATTCATCTCTCTAATAACCTATAATAAAAATATCAAACTTTCCTTAAAGAGAGACACACTTGCACGGAGACAATATGTACTGAACCTTGGATTTAACTCTAGATAATTATATTGTGGTCGAAAGGAACCTGTGTTAGGGGCTCTGCTTTTGAAAATATTCATTTATCTTCAAGCACTAAATTTATCTTTGACGATGAGAGCTGTTTATCATGGTTCGACTTTATAACTTTAATATCTTATCTTGCCTTTAAATTGATTGAATAAGATTAAGAAAAAAAAATTATTTTAATTGATTAATTAATGGATTTAATTTAGATCAAGACTTATACCTTTGCATTAAATTAAATCAATAATATCATGAATAAAAATAAACATCACTTTACAAAAGGCTTAATCAAAACATGACAAAATACTTTTGCGTGTACAGATTTTATTTATTTTTGTATTATTTTTGTAAAGTACATTCTCAAAAAATTTGAGCTAGCATAGTAATGGCAAATTTCTTAGTAGTAAAGAAAATATTACAATGTTAAATATCTTTATTTAATTAAAGCTTAACATATCATTTATTATTTTTCGTATATTAATCATATATTATATAATAAAGTCTAATTAAAATCAGAAAATTTTGGTATGCTGTATTGTTATTATAATCACATTAATGTACTGAATACACAAGAATCTGTATAGGACTAAAATACTTTATCAGATACAACGATGATGTATTACAATTTCATAAATAAAGCGGTTTATATCATATATCAGCAGTATAAGGTTAGTATCATATAATCTTTTCAAGTTTTTATTTTCCTTCCCTTACTAAATTTTTAAATTCTTTTATATGTATCGTATTTATTATAATAGTTCTGCAATAAAAATATCTTTTCAAATATTTTGAATATCCATAACAGGGCAGAACCATATTGCGTATTATTAATGTTTTATTGAGAACACGCGCACAGAAATACTCGAATGATAAAAATTGTTACGGAACTTGTCAATGTCACGACAAATTGAATAATTATTACTTAATTTGCTTTGGAAATGCTTCCGCGTTACACTCTGTCTGATTATACGATAGCTTAATTTCCAGCCCGTATTTATTACATTTGAGATTCGCAAATCCTAAGAATGCAAAGAAGTTTCAGGAGAAAAGTTATCAGAAATAGTTTATGGAAGTTAATGCAACATTTGTCCGTGGCTACTACTTAGTTTGACGAGTAAGCGTTCAGCTAAGTTTACAAATCTAATACAATTTTTTTAAATTATTTACATATCCAATTTAGCGATGTGAACTGTTGCAATTATTTATTAAGTTGCGTAATAATTGCGATGCTTGTAATATTTATATTCCTCAAAACATTAATCAACAATTTGAAAACTTCATCTGATTTTTTAAGATGCTGAAGGCAGTTTACTTAACGCATGATTTGTCATTCGTTATATTACGTGCTAATTTACATGCGGAGAAGTGGGAGTCGACTCGTTGTTGGTGCAGCTCGCGACGGGTACAGCCTTACACAAATGTCACCTGCATGCCGTATTTCTAATTGGCACTCGATACTCACCGCAAACGATCCTCGATCCTTTACCATAGTTAGTTTTATCTCCTACATTGAAAGCAGTAGAGCAACGTCGACATGTCCGTGGATAAAGATGTCATTATTGTGTCGGCTGAACGGACGCCCATAGGTAATTACATAAAACATCCTTAACAATTTCTATAATTATGTATTATGCACCTAAGGGAGAATGAAAACTTGGATAGTCCAGAACTCGTGTAAATTGACACCCGAGCCGAAGATCGCGGAAGTTAAGTGAAAGAAATTTATCCTGTGATATACTATTTTTTCTCAAGCCAGCGTCTAAAGTACACCCTTCTCTCATGGCGCACCCAGACGAGAAATGTGTACTTTGTGTACGAGGGAAAATAATTTTCTTGCTTGTCGTTTTATTTTAGTATATCTCGTGTACCTAAGCACTTATATGAAGAAATTCATTGTACTTTAAATAGTCCTAGTTAAAAATAACTTTGAAGAGTTTCGATGGGCATTTAATTTTATACTTTGACTCAGTACTTGAATGATGTACTAATTTCTTATCTAATAAAAAGTAGAATGTTGATCTTTTTTAAATAGTGCATAAATTTAAATATGTATATATAGCTGTGTTATAACAAATATCAAGTTATTAAAACCTTTTAAAATTAAGCAAATAAAGTTTTAAGAAATGACTTCTTAAAATAATCATTTGATGATTATAATGATATAAATATTAAAATATTCAAGATTTTAAAATTATTAGTGAATATTAAGACAGTATGAGTAATTTAAAACATATTATACATTTCTTTATTTTTTAATAAATCTAATGTAAACACATATGTATTAAATCTAATGTATCATCACTGTAATTTAAATATGCATTAAATTTAACTTTTTTTTACTTAATTTTTTTTAGATATATCGTAATGGTTCTATCTCCAGCGGCTCGAATGACGATCCGACCCGAGTTCGAAAAGGTCTTTGAGCAATTAGCTTTGCAACTGTGCTCTATGTAGGAGGAGACATGGCAAACCGCGATGTAATATGCACGACAGGTTCTTGCAACTTCGTAGTCATACAACTGCCATCCATAGAACATTATTGGTGCTACGTAGCCATTCGTCTGCCACCCATTCAACAAACAAAACAAAACAATCAACATCCGCGCATTTCATTATATTTCATTATATTTCATTATACTTCAGTGTAAGTCGCACTCGACCGCTGCACAAAGCCCATTAATTTGCCTTATAGCAATATGGAGGCTGCAACTGTTGCTACTGCTGCATTTCTTACTAAGTCATTTGTGCGACTCACCAGTATGATTCCGGCGACTTTGACGATCTCGTCCTGGTCGACCGAGTCGCTCAAGCGGTTGAAGAATTTCTTGACGAGGCCGACGATGTCCCGGGCCTCCGGTAAATCCTTGGAGGGCAAATCGGCGAAGCGCTTGTACGCCGATGGATTGGATTCGCGCAAAGCCAAAGCTCGCACTACGCTTATGCACTTGTACTCTGCATGCTGGATCCCGAAGTCAGTTATCGAGACCTAACGAAAAAATAGGATTTTTTCTTTCTATTTTTTTTGACAGATTTTATCAAAGTCTGGATGTGACAAAATTTTTCGGGGATTGTAATAATAAAGCTCTAAAAAATAAAGCTAATACGGCATAAGTTCATTTTTCTATTAATTCAGCAAATTCTAAGTTAATGTACGTAAATGTTTACAAATTACATAAGATTTGATATGTGCTGTAATAAACAAGTTACCGCTCGCGCACTGTAGTGTCCCAGATAGCAGCACGTGCTTTACACATCTGGCGCATGCGTGTAAGCACGTAATCGCGAATAGAAACATGCGAAATCACGATGCTCGCATAATGAAAAGCATTCTGACAACATTTTGTCCGCATGCATGCCAAAAGCACGCAATGTACGCAACGTGACATTAATCTGACATTACGTTGTATACACGCGTGTCGCACACATGTATTCAGACTGCACGTAACGTGCCGCCATATTGTCATCTGGGATACGTTTAAAGTAAGAACATTTTCAAACGCAAGCTGCGTATATCTAATAAACTACTAAATTTTATCGAAGATGAAATGTATATTGGTGTATCATTTGTCCGAGGTCTGCAAAAATAAAAAGAGAAATCGAGAAAACCAATAAAATATATGTTAAATAAACTTGAAAAATTAATTCTATTTGAATTGCACCTATAAACCCCTCAAAGCCATATGTATCACCAAAAACTTGCATTGTCCTCTGGCCATCACAAAAAGAATCACCCTGAAAAACATCGAACCCTCGCTATATCATCACCTTCGTATCCTTGTATCGCTGGGTGAATTCGCACTCGGCTCCGTGTTTCTTGCATTTTAAGCACAAAGGCCATCCGCAGTGATAGCACGGCTTAGCCGCTGCAGAAATGAGAGGCGCGTAACAACCAAGACAGGCCGGAAACGTGTTCTGGCTTGGACCCTGGACCAGTAGATTCTCTTGGATCACCAAATCGCCTGCCTCTATCCGACGCTGCGCTACGCAGTGACGGCCTAGGCTCTCGTTCTCTGCTATCTGAAAGTTTCAGTGGAACGATGCATACCAGTGTTTGGTAGAGATATAGATTATTGGCTGTATTTATTTGAGTTGACTGGGAAAAATATATCCGCGATTTTTCAAAGCGATGAGCGAAACATTGAATTCAAGGATTGTTTTTGCTTCGATAAAATTCGTTTGCTATATATCCTGTGCATAAGATGAAGAAAATTAGTTGAGAGTCATATTATCTACCCAATCGTCATTTTTGATATTATAATTTATTAATTGACACTCAATTATTCGTAATGTAAATGAAGTTGAAGATCTGTATTAATTAAAGGAAGACATGTTGAGTAGGTAATAAGAAGCAGTTGCAAATCTATCATAATCTTATATAGGCTGAGTGCATCGTGCGGCGAAATCTCGCAACACAGTACCCCCACACTGATGTAGTATATCCAATCTATATGCATTGGTATATCTATATATTCGCGAATATAGATATACTCTCAAAGTAAAATTCAGGGATTCGCGGGCACCAGCGTCGCTATGCACTCAGCCTATACATTTTTATTTGCAACAATTGCCTATTCATGCTTGAATTCGAAAATGGGACAGCAATCACACGAAAACTCTAAGTATAAACAATATGTTGCTGCGAAACAATTATGTAACGGTAATTGTAAACATTCAATTTTATGAAAAATAGAAGAAAAACATGAATACTTAACTTTGAAAAGGTAATGTAAACAATAACGTAATACGTAAATCAAGTTTACCCGCGTGTTTTCTGATACAACAATTCCAACAGAACAGCGAATAACATTTTATCAGGTCTTTTCCAGGTCTGATTTAAAAAAAAATCTCAAACGAAACATAACCGAATCATAAACCCCCATAAAAGCAATTTCCCTTCCTATACGGAGAAACATCAGAAGCTTTTTCCCCAATGGCAATAGCGTCTAGCGCATTGTCATTCACACAACAATATCGGTCATAAGAATTAGCGTCACCTCGTAACATTTACACTTTGACGAGTGTTCCTTCCAGTCCGCCTTCTGGTGCTTC
>UELV01105711.1:0-18699 GCA_900490015.1 Megastigmus stigmatizans
TCTCTCTCTCTCTCTACTATACGACCACAAGCATTTAAAATCTACGCGCGTACGATGCCTATACGAAGCTGGCGTGGCTGCTGTTGCATAAGGAAAATCGCCAATCGCGTGTTTACGTGTCCCCGACTCTCTATTTATATTATATATATATATCGAGTGCTAGGCTATGTTGAGCTGAGCTGTTGGTGCTGCTGCTGCTGCTGCTGTTGGCACCGCACACGATCGATCGCTTCGCGCGCGCCTCTGAGACTTTCCAGTATATATACATCTAGCGCGTTGGCTCTGGAAACCGTACAGAAATTTGGACAATTCAATTTTTGACCTTCTTATTTTTTGATCGTCCGAAACGAGCTGTTGCATATGCAAATAAATGCACAGTCAATAATTGTTATAGTTACAAAATGTTCTTTTTAAAACTAAATTTAAAACTTTTGATTGAAATTGTATTGTCGTCTTCTGTGGTTTCAGAAATAGGACCAAGTCTCGTAATTTTCACCCTTGAAATGTACTCATTGTACGAAGTATACGTTCTATTAAAAGCCGATTTCAAATATGGTATTCAAATACGGTATTCAAAGACTGCTAATAATAATCTATTTTCATCATAAGTACAGACAATGCAATTTCTATATATAAATTCCTTTGAATCGAATTTATAATTCATCCCATTTGAAAGCTTGGAATTAAAAGAAATCCATGATCTAAAATTAAATTTGCAATTCCTTAGGTATAGTAGTGCGTATTTCTATTCTTGTGGTTTCTTTAAAATGTGCGATGAAATTTTAACATATAGCCTATTTAATTTTGTGGCTTCAAATTTTTATCGATCGAAATCCAAGTTTATACTTGTCATTTAAATCACCTTTAACGGCGTTTCTTTTACTATTTTAAGCCTTCATAATAGGACTGAGATAACAGTGAAAATACAAAACACTTCGTACATTGTTATCTGGAGTAAACAGCCGTAATAATAGAGTCAATCCCAAACGGACGTTAACGAGCTCTCGATCAAAGCGCCAAAAGCGATTCTCTCAGTGAAAAATATCGTGTATCTCCTATTTTTCTCTGAAAAGCGCTGCATCGACTGGAACTGTTACAAAACGACAGTCGTCAACCGAGCGCCAACTGGTAGGTCAGCTTTAAGCTTCCCGGGGAAACTTTAAAAAAGCAGACGCCGCCATCGCCGCCGCTGTCGCACTCTCTACATAGCTGATAACGTATATCCATGTATATGTGTGAGCTCTTTTTTTTCGGCCATTTTGTTCTTGAGTTGCGCTTCTCGCGCTGCGTGGGTATACGGGCTGTGTGCGTCATTTTATTAAAGCTGCTTATACGTGCGTGTGTGCGTATGGGATATTTTTTTCTCATTGGGGCGTCGTTCACAACAGTTATGCCCAAAGTAGCTTTTCTCTGGACATAGTATGGTTTTAATTTTTAATCTTTTACCGCCGACTAAGTTTACGAAGATGCTTAATTATTTGGGGCTTTGTGGCTTTGTTATTGGACCTAGCAAAGTTTTCAAGTGAGTTTATTGCTCAACGCTGCTTCTCTTTGTAGAACAGATCTCATTCATCCCATGTATATATTCATTTTTTCGCTATCGCATCGCCAGTTTCGCAACGATAAAGCTACATCGATTGCTGCGATAATGCGCGTGATAAGAGCTTACGTAGATGTATTGCGACAAAACACAGAAACGAGAAAGAGAAAGAATAAAAGAATCTAAACTGTTGCAGAGCAGAACTGAATTCGCTGTGACTTCGCTGTCGCGTTACATATATATCCACCATTTCGATCGTGCAAATGCCGTCCGCGCAGACGTAACCCCGTAGAAAAAAAACAGTTGTAACGCCGTGATTTCGACAGATTTTCACTCGCGGACTGTATGGGATAAATGAAAATGAGTCCCGCGCGGTATAGACGATCGTTTCCTCGAACTCGCGTGTGCCACGCAAACAAACGATTTCCTTCTCATTTGGCAGTCCGTCGCCTTCTCGCGACACTTGCGCTGCGCTGCACATTGTAAAAGATATAGAAAAGTGTCGTGTTGGGAATATATTAATTATTTCTTCTTGGTTAGTCGCTGAATTAATCTCAGGTGAGATTTTTCACGCCTTTTAGTCAGAAATATCGTTGATTCGATTAAATGTCATGGTATAATTTAACTTTAACCGATTTCGAATTCGAGTCCGATGCGATGTATAACGCAGATGTCGTTCTAAAAATTGTTTGGCAATTGCAATCTTATTATGCGCAGAATCGCGAAAGCACTTCTCGATAACCGCTTTATCATTATGAAGATATTTGTTGATTAACGTTGTCGACTAGGTCAACGAACTCGCGCGTTTATTTTAATTTACTCATTGGACTGAGGACTTTAGTAATTGAACTCTGACTAATTGTTTGTCTACAAAAATAATCATTGATTACGTACCACGGAACAAATATTATAAACTTTCTTTAGGTTTCTTTAAATTCAACTGTAATTGGAGCTTTTCTTTCTCTAATTATATAGGGACAAAAGTATGATTATCGTTATACTTCCAGAATGATTTCTTCAAAATCAATACATAGAATGAACTCGTGCAAGCTATAAGCTTCACATGAAAAAAAAAAAATATCGTAAGTTAATCAAACATATAAAGCGAACAGCTCGATCGATCAAAAAGCTTGTGCACGTGTAAAGCACAGTGTAAATTTCAAAGTGGCTCGCCACCACAAACATTGATAATCATGAACCGTCATCCACTCGCAAAGTCACGCAAGAAGAAGGAAAACCGCGCAGCACGCACTTCTCATTATTACGCAGCTCCACGCGGATTTTCGGAATTTCCATGGGTTCCGCCGTATATGCGCGCGCGACCGCCACTAAAATTGCCAGTCCGCAAACGTCGTATACTGACTCATACGTGGAAGCTCGCCGAGAGCGAGCGCATATATAGAAGAAGCTTTACGGGCCCGGCTGCAGTTGCATCGTCGTGGTCGTCTACTTCGTCGTTGTCGTCGTCGTTGAACGTCGTAGTCGTCGTGTCTCTCGTCGTTCGTTAACCCCACGAGCTGCTAGCTGCACGTAAGCGCCAGAGTGTGTGCAAGAGAGGGAGAGAGAGAAGTTATACACATCGATGGCACACCTAGAAATGCGCGCTGACGTAATCCACTTTGCAACAATCGATGCGTGTGTATAGCAACAATCGCTGGCCTTTTGCCTCTCCATCTCTTTTTCTCTCGTCTCTCTTTTTTGCCTATCTCTCTATACCTTTTCTTTAGTTCACCTCTTCTCTTCCTGCTTCGTTCTCTCATTCTCTTTCGCTCGCTCTCCGTCTATCCTTGTTCTTCTTAGATCACGAGTTGCGAGTCTATAGAGGTGAGATCGTCGTAGATGATAGAAGGCTTTTTTATGGGTGAGGTAGGTATGCACACTGTATGAGTCAGCGGTGACTCAGACTTTCTGGGTTTTATTTTTTTTTGTATACTTCGTGCAGGAATTACTATTAGTTTTCGGCGATTACTAATTAGCCGTTCCTGCTGGTACATTTCCATCGAGAGTCTCATCGATCTTATTCCAATTTTCCGATTTGTCGTTGATTGTCAACAGAGTCAATTGTTCTGACAATATATAACATCTGTTGGTCGTGCTTCTAGAAGAAAACAGCGATCTGATGAAGAATTTGGTGTCTGTTTTAGCGGCATCAATAATACAAAGTGCAGCGGCGATATGTACATTGTGAATAACAGTTAAGGACGCAGTCTGTCATATGATGAGCGTATAAACTCTGTTTCCTCAATTCCTGCGCGTGACTAACTACACGTACTCAGCACTGGCTTCGAGTCGTAAAGGATAAACAAAATTTGGATCTGTTGAAAGTTATTTTTTACGAGAAGAATTTATTGGTGTCAGGTCTTGGGTAAACTTCGCGATTAGCATATATTGACTCTCATTACGAATGCACGCGTATATTCCTTTTGCGCGGTATTCTTTGTCGCCGAGTACAGTCAGCAAATGCAAAGTATCGATCATTAATTTTATCGTTAGGTATATGTACTTCTCTCGTCTTGCACGGTTCGTACAGGATGAAATTAAAGCTTGAAATTACGGACGATCGAGCTTTTCGCGCATATTAAACAGAAAAATGTATGGTTTTGTAGGACAATGGATAGGTTCATTTGCGAGCGACACAAGTATAAGTTTACGCAACTGCTAATGTTTAATTTTTCTGAAAGCGAGCAAAAGTAGCAGCACGTTTATGTAATAGCATTATTAATTGTTCCCATAATTCACAATGGCATTGGCAGCGTTTCTAACATTAATCACCACTCGGTGCATTCGTAAAAATTCCCAGAAGATTAATATGCTCGCAGATAACTTGCGTAGGTGCATTAGCACAATTAAAAATTGTGATACTGTATCGTATTGAAGAAAGACGGTTTATCGAAGTAAAAATTGTTCAATCTAATTGATTACGATATCCATTCTATGCAAGCAACTATTTGAAGATTACGTAATTGATATACTAAAACTTTTCAATGCGACCACATTATGAATCTAACTCTTACTTTTTTTAAGGATCTAACTCGCACGAGAAAAGCAACGAGAAATTGGCTCATTCTTAACTTTTTCGTAAGAACAACATTGATAACTGCAAATTGAAATCATTATTTCGTTTATTTCCATACCGTGTCTCCGACTTTTTTCTCGTTGTTTTGGATCCATTATTCCTCGATCGTAATCTTTCGAAAGAAAGCTTCGAATTTCGTCTCTCATGCTACTTTCGAAAGTCTCATGAATAGATTAGGTTCAACTCGACGAGAGCGTTCCCGATTTTTTTTCCTTAATGGACACTACTGCGACATGCCGAGATGTCGTGGGCAGATGGAGGTGAATTTTCGTTGAGACGAGTCGTGACTAGAATGGGTTTCTTTTTTTTTTAACAGCACCTGATTATCTCACTAAATTGTGGAAATTATCTTGCAATTATCTCGTTTACGTTGTGATTTACGACTTCGCGGTAAAATGTAATCGTCTACATGGTGACGGTGTGTTGTACGTGTTGATTTTGCACTTTTAGATGTACAATATTTTTCATAATAAAATTGACAGAAAATCGCGAATGAGTATCGTAATTCTGAGAATGTAATAATAAAAGCAATAATTGTAGTATTAGTTTATTCAAATTATATAAAAAGAATGTACTTAACTTTCATTTTTTTTACATTAATTGAGTTGAAAAAGTGTTTCTTTTGATTCATAGATTATTCATTTATTCTGAAAATGAAAGCGTGAAACGATCCGTTTGAAAAACTGAAAAGTTCCTTGTACAAATATGAACGTATAATACTGTAAGAATAAGTATGTCCATGAAATCGAGTATATTTAACGCTTGGAAATATATTTAATAAAAATTACTGTAACGAAGTTATTTTTACTAGGAATGCGTCTCACAAGAAAAGGTAGGTTGAGGTCCGTCTTCGATATTCTCGAAACTTTGTGCATGAGTAGAGTTCCGTAACATGTTATACACGTATTTTTTTCTGCAATAATTCAATTTTAAGAATAAAAACTCACCCTTAAAGTAGTAAAAATACATGTTTGAGGTAGTACATTGATAAGGCATATAATGTAGTAATGAGGGGAATGAAAGTGTTGAAATATTTTGTAAGAAGCGAAAATAGCATTCCTCGTATTACTCACTTTATTAATTTAGGAAAAAACTTTTTGCGCTACACAAAGCAATACAAACCTCCCTATCCTTGTCAATATACAATGCCATAACCAGATAACATCAAAAGCACATTTAAAATAAACGCTTTTTTTCAACCTCCGCTGCGGGGGAAGGTTGCTATATACCATTACGCTTCGTACACATACACAACGAGATTTACTTTTTGGAGCAAGGAAGGATATTAATAAATTATAAAAAAAAAGAGAGAAAAAAATGCACGCCAACTTTTTCATTCGAACACACATTTAATGGCCGAATTAAGTGCGAGAACCATAAAGATATACGTCACTTTCTCCTCCGTTGCTGCGTTCGCTCGAGATTTCGCTTACACACAAAGCCCCCCGAGAGAGCAGTGCAGCATATTGGCATTGGTTCACGCGTGTATAGTGCGCGTGCGTGTGGGCATAATATACGCGCGAAAAATAACCCGCGAGAATGTGTGTCGCTTGAGAATATATATATATATATATATATATATATATATGCATATCTTAAGCACCCGGACGAGCGATCTTGTCAGCCCGACACATCCAAGTCTGATAAAAGAGCTTTTATCCTCGTTTACGTAAGGTTAAAAATGCCCTGCACACACACACACACACACAATATCTCCTGATGAGCTCAAAGGAATCGCTTACATTCATTCTGTGTTGCGGGCGCGCGCGCGCGCTAAATAACATTTAGCACTCGACAAAGAGCCACGGACGGATTATAAGTCTGCATGTGTGTTAACTGTAAAAAGGACAGAATCAATGAGATATCGGGCTTAAAAAGAAAGGGGACGCTCGGTACGACAAGCGATGCAACGTCCGCAGTGTCTATTGATACGTAAATATTTACGATGGAAATTTGTGTGCACGGCTTTCGAAAGCTTCCCGCGGATCGTGACGTCGTCGCCCGGGAGAAATTCGATCTCGTCCAGAAAATATGTGTGACGACGCGCTGACATTCGCTGGGCTGATATACAATAACGTGTGTATGTGTGTGTGTGTGTGTGAGGTTGAGCACACGGTGGAGAGAAAAAAGGGAGCGGAGTCTGTAGAAGTACAAAGGATTATACACATGCAAAAGAGAACGGGATCGCGCGTCCGCGTAAAGGAGAGAAATCGATTCGAACTGTACCGCTGCTGCTGCTGCGGCTGCTCAAGTGGGTATACAGACAAATCGATCTGGTGGCTCTTTGTTCGGAAAATCGAACACCTTCTCGGCTGCGGATTTATTGAAATTTCTTGGGATGCACGCTTGAATCGAGACTAAGAGACAATCTCGATCAGATGTAGTATACTTCTGTATGGCCGTTGTTTCTATTTCGGCTGGTAATTAGAGTATTGGGAACACTTTTTTTAAATGAATCGATGCGTGTAATTTCCATGCTGGTCGTGCGGAAGTAAACAACAGAACTGATTGTAAATACAGAAAATTCATGCACTTACTGCAGGGTATTATACCAATTAATGGGAATTCGATAATGAGGGCATGGATGCATTACACAAGGCTGGGAATTTAATTATAATTCTTCTTTGATTTAGAATTAATTTAAAAAATTGTATATCAAGTAGGAGCGCGCATTTTTATAACTCTTCAGTTTTATAGACGGTGCTTCTCAATTTAAATTGGTATTCGTGACTTATGCCACTTTGTAATAAATTCACACCTGCACCTTCGCCATTATTATTATGATCTAAATTAGCAATCTGAAAGTGTTTTGAATTTTAACAATGCTCGTATCTCTTTATTAAAGGTATGTAAATATGGACAACTGTTTTTCTACCCCTCTTATTAAAAACCAATCAAAACAATAGCTATAACATTTTGGTCGTGGTTTATGAGTTTTTGATTGTTCTAACGAGATATATTTATTAAAAATTATATTGCGATTTATTCAGACGTTATCTTTAAAACAATAAAAGAGAAATATCATCCTAGGAAGCTAACTGTCTCGGCGAAAAAAAGCAAATAGGAACAAAACATTTTTTCAGATAAAATGTTATGTGCACAGGTCATCATAATAATGCTGTTATGCAAGTCACCCAAGAGCTTTGAGCGAATGAATTGTTGTACCACATTGCGGTGACTATGCTGATTTTATATATAGTTATAAATTAATTCATTTAAATTAGAAAATAATTAATACTTTTTTTAACGTATATGTAGCTTATATTTGTAATTGTTAAGCACAGCTCGGTATTCCATATTGTTTTAACATTAACCAGCAACGTCGCAGGTGTCGTCAATTTCGTTTTCAAAATCAAAATTCAAACTGATCTTGCCAATAAACCAAGATGTGCTTTCGTCGAGACCGCGTCGTAATTATTCTTCGCGCCAACAAAAAGAAAGTGCAATTCCATCGCAATGTCTTGTGTATGCTAAATTGCATTGATCGATTATACTGCAGAGCGCAAAACGAATACACTCGCAATTAAACTGCATTAAGCAATTGCTGAGTTTATAAATTGATTGAAGCAGAGGCTCTTCAATTCCGCCTGTACGCTTTTCAAACAGAAGCTAAATTCGTCTGCGATTTTTATTTTCTCCAGTCCTCGATACAAAATACCTCTTCTCTACCTCGATAAACACATGATATATGTATATACAAGCCTCGATCCATTTGCTCAAGATTTCTTTACCCACTAAAAGATTTAACAAGTCGTTCGCGTTTTTTTAAAAATTTTTTCTTTTCTCTCGAGCTACCAAGTTTTCGCCAAAGTGCGATTACGTTTTCACTTGGAGGAGAGAAAAATGGTGCTGCCCGTCAAGAACGCATGTATAACCCGCTGCTGCTGCTACTGCTGTTGGAGAGCCTCAGGCGTATGATATAAAACGCATATAAAACGTCGTATTTTTGGCGAGTTCGCGTCTTTCTCTCTTGCGTGCAAAATTTCTCGTGCGTCATCCCTTTTGGAGCGTTTCGAAACTCCCCTCGGTTCTCTCTTTCTCTCTCCTCGTCTCTTCTTCTTCTTCTTTCGCTCGCCCCGATGCCGCTGCTACTCTTCTTTCCTGCATTTATTTTCGCGTCACGCTTGGCGCTACCTGAAATTCTCTCTCTCTCTCTCTCTGACTCGAAATTGACTTTAACGCGGCTTTTACTTTCTTGCACTGCGCGAGCTGCGACCGGCTTCCGCTGGAACATTTTTCATTTTTTTTTTTTACAAGGAAAAGCGGCGCTACGCATCCCGGCTCTACTCGGCGAGCGTTGCGATTGTGTGTTTCGCTGAATAATTGCAACTCGCGTTGCGCTGAAAATTTGAATTCCGAGCTTCTTCAACGTTTTAACAACTAACGATGCGGAATGCGCAGCCTTAGAGGATGAAGAATGTGACAAGCGGTAGATCGAAATTTATTTAGGAATTAAATTAACGGTCGTTCGCTCTATAGCAAATAATATAATTGCGTTATGCATGCGCATCTTGCATTTCTTCACTGTGCACTCATTTATATTTCATTTTGTTTATGTTACAGAGCACGGCAAGTTTGTAAGTATATATTCTATCTTGACTCTTTCGTTATTCATCTCGGAAACTTATTTGAACCTATACTCAAAAATACTCTGGCTGCAAGTGTCCTATACTAGAACCAAATTGATGTTGAAAAATGCGATTAGCATACAAACCTTGGGCAGAAATAACAGTTCGTAATCGACTGTCACTCCAATGTTCGATGCAAGGTACATACGATGCGTATGGTATAACATCCTATTTGTTCATAAATCACATCACTCCTGTCTCAACAAAATCGCTCCTCCCAAAAACATTGGTAATTATACAAATTTGTTCGAACCGTTAAGTGCATGATTCCAAGACTTTCTGGCTAGTTTCCATTCCTCCTATAGACGTTTTTGACCTTCGAAATTCAACAATAGCCATGTCTCATGTCAATGCCTCCTTTCATACAGCCTATGTATAATACAAGTGAATTCGAGTTCTGCCTCGGCAATATCGGCGAGTGCGAGAAACTTAAAAATGCTAACCTTCAGATTTACAAATCAATGACACGCTGACGCCCTCGCTCAATGATCCCAGATCTTCAATTTCAATGCAGAGAGGATTTAGAATGCGTACAATGCTTAGAGCCACAAAAGATGAGAAGGCAAATTCGCGGAGAGAAAATTATATTGGATAAATTCAAGCCATAATAATTTCGAGGCTGTGATGTGCTGGCGATTTATACTATTAAAGATACTATAGATACTTTAATAAAATCACGTTTTAAACAACAAGTTCTTCACTGTCCTTACTACAAAGAGATATATCTACGAATCGTAATACCATAAATGTACCGCAAAAGGCCTAAACATTCATGTATATACTTACAACACGTCGCCTGACATTCTCTCGCGATGCGCATAAGACAAAAAATACCGATCTACAGCACGCACGCTAAGTAACTCCTCCTTTTCCTGCGGAGCCGCTTACACACGCACACGCACATAACGCATACATCCATCAAGCTAAAAAAGCCATGGCGCGGCAGTTGTATATACATATATATGCTCGCGGTGAACAAAGCAGCAGCAGCAGCAGCAGAGCACGAGAAGGAAGAGAAAAGAGAAGCCCATAAGCGTTGGCTTACCGCGCTCGAGCCGCGAGCAGTCTCTTTAAAAACCTCGCCGCGAACGTATAGACCAAGCCCGAATATAATGCTGTACGTGTGGGTGTGCGCGCAAGTGTATAAGTGCGCTTGTGCCACAAACGCGCGCGAGCGCTGCTGCTGTCGAATATACTTTCGAGGCGCTCGTAACGGGCGTCTCTCTCTCTCTCTCACTCGTGAGCTCGGCGATCTCGATCGCGCGCGGGGCATTTATAATGGGCGCAAAACCTTCCCGTTACGGCTGTACCCTGGCATTTATAGGCCTTGGCTATATAGTTCCTACGAGAGAGAGAGAGAGAGAGAGAGAGAGAGAGAGAGAGAGAGAGAGAAAGAGAGATCGCCGCTATATAGCGAATGACCCTCCGCGTAAACTCTTCCCCTACTTGCTGCTGATGCTTCTTCTATTTTAATGCCACTTGGTATTTGCGTGGACGTGTTTATTTTGCTTTGGGTTTTCGGTCCATCGTTTTGAATAGGAGGAAAAAATACGTACGCTGAAAAACATTTTTTTACCACTGCGCCGTCTTGTGATTCAGCTTGTTTGTACTGAATTCTTTGTTGGAAGTCGCACGAATATACACGCTTATCAACTAAAACTTACATACTAAGTATATATACTCGTCGTTAAAAACTTTTGATTGAATCTTCGATAACATGTAAGTAATAACTTTTCCGCGAATGAGAATAATTGATAATTCATAAAGGTTGTAGGTGAAAATTTGTTTAAAATAGATTTCTTTATATCCTCTGAAGATTTTTTTGAAAATTTACATTGAAAAAAAAATTGTGTCTTAAAATTAAATATTTTATTGATTAGTCCCTAATAAATTTAAATTAAATTAAACCAATATTGAATCAATGAAATATCTAGCTGTTTTAAATAAATATTGGTTGGGGAGTATTCATCAACAATATGTTTTAATACAATGACCGAATTTGTTTTTCAGTGCATTGAGATATTTTTGGGATTTTATCAACTTTACTATATTAATGCTGCATTGCGTTAATGGTTAATTTTCTTGGAAAACGTTGCAATTTCTTCCCAGTGTTATAGAATTTAGGTTAATGCTGTAAATGTTCATTTGTTTCCAATTTAATTTTGCTATGTTAACGTACAGAACAATTGCTTCATTCTGAGAAATTTATGTAATAGACATAAAGACACAATAGAGCTTACATATTAATACGTATTGTTATAATACTGGAACAATTGACATGTTACAAATTTGGAATAATAGAAAATTCGGAGAATGAAAATCTTTTATAAACCGAGCAGTAGTATAGATATACATAGAAAAAGAGAATCGCAAATAAACAGAATTTGTTGGTCTGGTTGGAAATGTATCTTGTTCAGATGTTGGGTACGGATACACAACGGATACATTGTTCCAGAAATTTTAATATTTGTAAATTTTGTATGTTCAATGCTGTTTAATAGGAATCGCAATGGATGATGCTCAACATACATGTGCAATTATTATAAATTCATTGAATTATTCGTATGAATTACTTCCCGAATTTGACATAGAACCACTCATGTAGTTAAAAATTTTCATTCTTTTGATTCATCTATACTGAGAGAATAGATGTTGTTACATGACTTGTAAAAAAGTACATAAAAAATTTTTAAACGTGTTTTATCAAATAAACTAAGTATAAATTGCGAACAATTTTGTAGCAGGCTTCACCATGATTTTACATTGGCTAGTACAACTTTAAATGGCTTTATCTCGAAACTAAATAATGAAACTACAAATAGTTTCTCGTGCGCAGCATAGGTTACAAGCAATTAAGCCGAAACTTTTTACGCCTATTCTTATACACGTTATCTAACTTTATTCAGTTATTTTTTTCATCCGTAGCTTGCAGCTGCAATTTTGCTTGCTCGAGCGAGCGCTAAATTGGAAGTTTTTTATCGATGTTGTTTGCCATTTTTTTAAAGCAATTAACCAAAACTCGGTGTAGAAATATTGTACATGAAAAGCAAATCAGTATAAAAGCAGCGACGATTCTTGTCTTTGGCTCTGAACATTTTCCTCGAGTCTTTAAGATCCAAAATAAAATGTGGAGCACAAGAAACATTTTGCCTAGCGCCTTATTTTTAGACTCTTTTAAGGCTTCCGTTGCAGCATGATTGATCCCGTATCTTTACATCCAAAACACGTGTCCAGAGTCTGGGAAAAAACTATTCCAGTACAGCTTGAGAGAGCAGCAGTTGCAGCACGAACAGCAAAGTGTAAGATCATGCATCTCGAACGAAACTCCGAGCTACGATAATATTCACCAGCGAACAGATAGCCATTTGCAGAATCATTTTCAGTTGACATCCTTCGTCGTCTAATTGGTTTCAACAAAACTACGCTATCCGGAAGCCTATAAATTTCAACCATTGAAAGTGGAGCAATAATATCGAGATTAAATCAAATGTAGATTGTTGCATTCCATCACTGCAAAAAGCTTCTTAACGCCCATTTTCACCTATATATAATATATAAATCCCGAGCCCGCATAAGTAGCACGCATATATATACATTCGCTTAAAACTCGTTTCAAGAGACTCACACCGCGGAACAAAAGATAATAAACTGCGCAACCCACGTCGTAAGCGTTCTGCACTCGTCCAGAAAATGACAACAGAAGAGTGAGAGAGAGGAAGCAAACTTTCCACGTTGATGTTTAGGTTGCTGTCGGGTCAGTTTTCGGGACGTTCGAAACGACGAGCTATTTTCTACAGTCTTTGCAGCTCGAGAAAATGGTTACGATGTGATGCGCGTCTCCGAGCGTTCTCTTATCTCTCTTCCATCGTTCTCCTCCCTCGAATATAGTTATACACATATATACGTAACATACTTATGAGATTATTAAGTGGATTGCTAGATATGACATGTATAAAAGCAAAATGTCTCACGCGTAGTTTTCAGTTTTTTTTTAGATCAACAGCTACGAATAGCTAAATACCATCGGTAACTCAATAGTGAAGGAGTGTATTGTCATTTTTGTTTAAATTACTGAAGCTTGAAAGTATTTTCCACGAAAAAGAGCTTTCTCAAAGAGAAAACTCATTGGAGCACCTGAATTTGAAACGATGATTAACAAGTCTTTGATAGATTTTGAATAGTCAACCACTTTACCAAGTCATATCGATAATCAGAATTTTACTGTTTTATTTAAAGTCGTTACGTTGTACGTTTCGTTCTGTTTTTTCGTTAAATTATGTATACTTGAAAAAAGTCGCAGAGCCTATGCTGCAAGGCAAATTGGCGTGCTACATGTTCGGCTATGCCTTAGCTGGATCCATTATTATTTCATCCAGCACTCACCGTATACTCCACAAATCACACGACACTGACGTCACAGACGCGCTCGTCTCCCAGCGTCAAATCAAAAGAAGTAATTTCGTAGATACATATCCACGGCCATCGCGGGGGTCGCTCTCTCTCTCTCTCTCTCTCTCTCTCTTTCGCCTCCATGGCATCCTTATCCGTCACCCTAACAACACTCGCGCAAGGATTATTCAGGCCGTGGTATGTGTGTGTGTGTGTGTGCATGCGCCGCGCCTCTACTTTTGGAGCAACAACAAATACAAACCTAAATATAAATCTGCGCCGATCGAAAAGAGAGCCAACGGTGTGAACGGGGCACGCACGCATATACAGCGCGGGCACATTTTTCTCGAAACTGCATCAGCAGCAGCAGCAGCAACAGCAGCCAGATGGGTGGTATATAACTGTCTCTTCTCGGTGTGTGCGTGTGCGCGGAGGTTATAGCGATATATAAAACTAGAACAGCCCGCGCGCGCTTTCTCCTACCCACGATGTAACGCACATATACACGCAGACGCACACACATACTCGCGAGAGAGACTTTGGAGAGCGTGTGTTGTTTCGGGGCCGGTTTATTTTCGCCTCCTCTCTCCGCACAACACACTTATACGATCTGCGACGCGCACATGGTTATATAGCGGGTGAACCTTCGCCCCCTTGCTGCCATGCGCCTTTCTTCTCTCGCTGCTATGCTGTATAGACGCACGCAGCATTTTCGCGTGGAAATAGAAGCCAGCTTCGCTGCTTGCACGCGCGCGTTGCCTCTTCTTTTGCTCTCTCTCTCTCTCTCTCTCTCTCTCTCGTGTTTTCTCATTTAGGGGATTCGTATCTCTCTCTCTCTCTCTCTCTCTCTCTCTCTCTCTTTCCTTCTCCCTACATGGTCTGAACAAAGGTGGAGGAGCGTTACATGGGGCCTACGTGCGGAGTGTGATGTAAATATAGATTACCAACCCGCGTGAATGTCGCTGAAGTATCCTTTGTTGCGAGTTTGTTATATGTATATATGTGTGTGGAGCTGTGCGAGGGTAAGGGATTTCCTTAGCCTTGGAACTGTTCCAATTTCGCAAATGTATACGTGTATATATACGTACGAAGTTTCTTTGTGGGCGTCTGAATTTCGCCGATTGCCATGTTGTAGGTGTCTTTGGGCAATTTCTCTGTACAACTCGGGATATTTGCTAAGCGGCGAAAAGACCCAGAGAGATTACGTACAAGCGAGATCTGCTTAGCTCTACCGGATTCATTAGGATTGTTAGTTTTTACTGAGTTATTCTATCCGCTATAGTTTTCGAAGATACGTTATGCATTTAACCTAAATCTCATTTTCCTGTTATTATATGTACTTCGCAAATTCGATAGAGTAATAAGTGTGCAGCCGCCTCAGAGATATCGGTTATCCACGCCAACTCAAATGAAGGAAATGAATTGCTGCGTTCCGTAAAATTATATTTTTTTTTCTGTTGAACACAAATTGCGGCTTCGAAAACCTTACCGCTGACCTGCAATTTCATTTACAAATCTTTAAGCTGCTCCGCCATAAAACTGCGGTCTTCCGGTCCACTGCTCCATAGAAATTCGTCTAGGCAAGATATAAATTATCGTTAAAAAAAAAACGTGAGCGCGCAGATGGCTCAAGCTACAAAAACGAACTCACGGCCACACATTTTTCTCCTACAATGTGCATGTGTATATGCGAGTGTCTGCAGCAGGTTACGGGTCGTGCAAATGAAGTACCTGCCGCGGAATAAAAAACGAACTTAGCAGCCGCAGCAGCAGCAGCAGCAACAGCAGCGCCCACATCGGGTATACGAGAGTAGCCTAAGGTTTTACAGACTGGGGGGGAACAATGGCAATTGTCAGTCAGCTGTCGATTTTTAGTATACGAAATATCCCATACACCGAAACTCGCCGCGCCGACGACTGACTCGCTTTCGCCGGATGGCCATTGTGTGCGTTCCCACCTTTTCGGCTTCCCCTCTATGCCGCCGCCACACTTTGTGCATAGCGCGTCGCGTACGAGCGCGTACGCATATATACCTTGTTCCGAGTGAATTTTTTCAGCCGTATATAGCACACACATTTTCTATTTGATTCGGACTGCTACGGTATATAATACCCGCTTTCTGCGTATAGAGCGGACACTTTCTAGACGCAACGATCATCGAAGTCTCGCTGCGCGCGCACACACACACACACACATGTGCATATAATATATATCCAGCATAAAACGAATCATCATTAGCTGTACTCGAAATTGTCGTTTCTTAGTGTTGTAGTTTCTTCGTGTGTGTTGCGTTTTCTTGGCGGCGCTGTCTCGGTGCGCGCGCGATGGCAATGCTCTGTGCGCGAAATTTATATATCCGAACACACGAGAGAGCACCTCGAGTCGTCGGTGCGAGACTTTCTAAAATTTGTTCAGCCGCTTCTCTCTTCCTCCATCCCGCGCGCTCGCAATGTATAATTAAGATCAAATGGACGGTATATATATATATATATATTGCGCATATCCATCCAATGAGAATATCGATATCGATTATTTTGCGAAACTATATTAAAAATCGAGATGATTTTTTTTCCTCGAGGTGGGGAGTACAAGCCTGCACACAATCCACCATAAACGGCCTCTCTTCTTTTCCATACTTAGCATATTCCAGTTGTTCCATTAGCATAGTTAAAATCGCGCCTTTGAATTAATTCAGCGTGCCGGCATATTTTAATGAATAAAATTCACGAAAATTTCGCGATCCCCAGCGCGGCACAAACCCCGACAGAGACTTTGCGTTATATCGCTATAGTCCCGTATATACTGTACACCAGGCCGTGTAGTATACAACGCGAGGCTTTCTAACGCGGATTTATGCTTGGGAGAGCCTTCGTGCAGCACAGCGCTCTCGTGCAGCGATTCTCAACCTTTCTTTTTTTTTCGTTACCTCTCCATTTGGCTTGCCCCACAACCTGCATACAGCTCGTATATATATATATATATATATATGCGATTCCCTCTCTTGGAGATTAATCGCAAAATGCAACACGGAGAAATGTACACACGCGCAAGTGTGTATGTATAGAGGAGATTTGCGGGAGAGATGCCAAAAGTATATACCGAGTGATCGAAAGCGCGCGAGGATTGGGTTTGCTTAACATTTTCCCAATTATGGGTGTAGGAGCCTACGTATGCTTTGAGGGAAACGAATGGAAAGTCGACGAATTTATTTAATGAGTGTATTAGTTTTATGTATTATGTACTTGGATGATTAAACGTACAACATCCTGTAGTTGTACGGGGCACGTGGTTAGGCTCATTTATGCTTTATAAAGAGAAAATTCTGTGATGAAAATCTAAAAGATATTGAAGCAACTGATATTTTTTTAGTAACGCGATATGTTTTCTTCAGCTATAACTTGCAATTACTGCAATTTACTTGGATATATTCAAATTAAATCTCTAATCCCAAAGACCAAATCAAAACTGCACGGAGAAAAATAGTTCACTAAAAATTGCGAGAAACTTCATGAAAAATTACTATAATATTTAGCAATGGTGAGACAGAGTCGCTGTTTACTAATTTTTAGTAGACAGTATAGTAAAATTGAAGTATGCTAAGTTCTAGAAAATATTATTTTAATAATTACTATACCAGTATAGCAATTTTTAATTTATTAACTCTTAATTATTACTATACCAGAAGAATGTTTTTAAAAACTGGAATAAATTTTGAATTCAATACTATATATGTTTTTCTATTTAATGAAGCGCGGAGAATTCTTATTTTCTAGAATTATCAAATTAAACCTGAATTCATATTCCATTTTTTGACATACTTTATTTTACACAAATTACTTATTTTGTATTCGCAACGCATTTTTATTTTACATTTCAAAGACGCTCGCCTGTTCTTGTTTTCGTAAACATATAAAACCACCTATAAATTTATAATACCTATCTTGCTATACTGCTGTATCGCTATACTTTAACGTATAATCGCATGTAAGAAATGTTGTTGAAAGTTCTCTTATATACTAACCGAGTCAATTTCTGACCACTTGCGAGAGCCGTCATACAGTGATGATAAAAGTAGCCGAACTCGGCTACGGCATAGTTCATGGGCTCGGAGCGCGGAGGTTGGCAGCCCTACCTGCTGCGAGGAGCAGTACCGAAACATGAAGGTAGTGGAGAAGTAGCTTTAACTTTTTTTGTCCAACAGTCTGAATTCAAAATAAGTAAAATTAAATAAAGAGTGTTATGTTGTGGTCTACAGTTGAAAAATGTGAGAAGGGAAAATGTCTGTACGGTATTTATTTAAATTTATATTTATATTTTAGTAAAAATTATTGGCGATTATATACACTTATATCTGTTATTGAATATTAATAGATATGATATATATATATATATATATGATTAGTTTAATTTTTAGCAATTAAACTAATTAAAACCGCGTATTGTAAAAATAATTATACAAGTAAAAAATAAATGTTTAAGGAATAGAATTTATTATTTAGCAAATTGTATACAGATTCTTTTTACTAATAATTTTTAACAATGTTTCAATATAATCTAAGACAAATTATAATGACAAATTACAATATATCACGTTTTTTTTATTATTTATATTAATTAGCACTAAACAAAACTATATAATTGATGATACTACATAACTGACGTTTAACAATAGCATACATATTATATATATATGTATATAGCGTGTTTTTCACGAAAAAAAGTTAAAAAATTTGGAAATTTTCAACTTTATGAATTTTTTTCATAAGGAAAATGCAATGACAATAATTAAAAATACTGCGAAAAAGTGCAATCGATGTTCAAATATTACGGAAAAATTTTTTTCGTGATTCTAAAATATTTTTAAAAATTCTAAATTTTTTATATAATAGTTGAAAATTTCTAAATTTTTTCACTTTTTTTCGTGCAAAACACGCCATATTTGTTTTCAAGAGTGTTTTAGCAAAAAATAAAACTGACTATTCGAAAGAACAAAATACGCTGGATAAGATCTTTCCGAAATTTTTCAAAATCTTCTTTTTAGTTGTAAAAGAGCCCTCTAAGATGT